>JAGFZM010005722.1:2500-46220 GCA_017657215.1 Limnothrissa miodon
GCTCATTTGAGACAATGAGCATTAAAGATGACCTATTGCTCACACACTTAGAGTGCAAGACAATCAGCAAGACAGTAACAGCTTAACACACACTATAAATAACTAATGGGTATCCAAACACCAAGCACACAGTAAACAACTAATAAAATTACACAGAAGAACTCACTTTTTTTACCAATGCGCAGAGAGACACTTCTCTGTCTACCTAATCTGTTCCAGGCCAAGCAGTAGTACCACCCACTCTCCTTGGTGCTATAGTTCTGGCCTGACCCTACAGGGGGCGACACCATGGTCCTAAACCACGTGTAGTTCTCCACGCTTGGGTTGCCGTCACTGCTGCATCTCAGGGAATGGTCAGAAAGAGCTGATACTGAAGTGTGTCGAGGGGGATCTGCAAACATACGCACACACACACACACACAAGCACACACACACACACACACACACACACACACACTCACTAAGATGAATGAATTATTTAGAGTGGACGTGGTTATGGTAGTTTATCGTGTGTGGAAACAATTGTTAATTGTGTGGGAATGTTTAAATTTCATTTCATACTGTTCTAGAAAAGAAAATATATAAGGTATGTGACTACATTTCTAGGACTGTGGCCGCTGAACACTTACAGAGGACATCAAGTGAAGTAACGGTTGAATTCCGACCTCCGTGCTTGTTGACTGACAGACAGAAATAATGTCCACTATCAATTGTAGTCACATTGCCGAAGGTGTACGTAGCTTCCTGTCCTATCTGCGATACTTTGGTCTCAGTCTTCTTGTACAAGGTGTAGTTCGTGACAGGTGGACGGCCATCACTGCTGCATGTCAGAGTCACAGTATGACCCTCGAGAATGTCGCCAGATGGGGAAATAGAGACCGAGGTTTTCTTTGGGGGATCTGAAAATGAAATAAAATGACCACAAATAATAATGGTATCGATTAAGCTTGATATTTAATGTTGTGAAATGGTAGATGAGATATATTCTCAGTTGCAAAAAAAATGTATATTCAAGGTCAAGAAAAGGTGAAAAATCGAATTGCTTACAGTGAATGTACAGAGATCTAGTTGATGAATTCTGTCTTCCGTGTTTGTTAACTGCCAAACAGAAATACTGTCCACTATAATTTGGTGTGACATTGTTGAAAGTATAGCTTTGTCCAGTTCCTAATTGTGTTATGTTGGGTCCGGTCTTTCTATACCACGTGTAGTTTCTGACAAAGGGCCGGCCATCACTGTTGCACTTCAGAGTCACATCATGACCCTCAACGATGCCATCAGACGGGAAAACAGAAACAGAAGTTTTCCTCGGAGGATCTACAATATAGGAGGTTAAATTAAATAATGGAGGATAAATTAGATAATGTTGTGGATGGTAATGGATAGCAGGGAACACTTCACATGTATCAACTGTGTATTAACCACATTTCACCTACTAATCTCAATAGTTTCGACAAGTAACCTCGCCATCACTAAATCAGATTTCTGCCTGATAATTGACATTTAAACTGTGATATATATCTGAAGTGCTTTAATCTCTGGGCATGTAACTGAATATGAAATATCTACTCTGCTTGGATGAAATTAATTCAGTAACGATAAACATCCCATATCCTGCAGTTCACATTGCTGTGCCATAGCTAACATAGGCCACATTGGGGCATAACTTGAGCAAATATTCAGACAAATAACAGTTGGTAACACTTTACATTACAGATCGGTAATAAGTGGGTAATGTTATGGTAATATGTATGCAATTTCATGGTAATATTATTTTTAAACCACATATTACAAATAATTCATGTGTAATTTCTAGACAATTGTTGTGCAATTACCATACAACAACAATGCAAATAACTTGGATTTAAGGGTAAAATAAAATGGTAATAACTGCTGTAAATATGTACTTCTCGAAGCCATGAATATTTAGGATTTACTTACTGTGATGTAATATTGCTGTAATTACACCAACACGATGGTGCTATAAAGGACTAAATTACATAGTAACTTCTAAGTGTTATGGCACAATTACACAGTGGTCAAAATCCAAGTTATTTGCATTTTTGCTGTATGGTAATTGCACAGTAATTCTAGAAAGTCTAGAAATTACACATTCATTTTTTTGTAATATGTGGTTTAAAAATAATATTCCCATGAAATTGCATACATATTACCATAACATTACCCACTTATTACCAACCTGTAATGTAAAGTGTTACCGATCATTCCATATATCACTATACATAAATCCCATAAATCCATTGCCAACCCTAACCTAACCATAACCTAACCATAACCTAACCCTAGGCTGATATATGAAGTAACTCTTTTAGAAAAAGCATTGAGGCCCTCACAAGCTGCTTAGTGTTGTGGCTTCACATCAACAACTGACAGCATTGACCATGATAATAAACTATATAATAAACTATATAATAAACTATATAAGCAGCAACTTCAGTAGTGAACCAGGCATTATACCCTGCAGAAAAACACTAGAATACAGTACTTTTCTTAAAAGAATAATAATAAGAATAATAATAATGATAATAATAATAATAAGAAGAAGAAGAATACTCACATTGGATGTGCAGTGATCTAGTTGTTGAAGTTTGCCTCCCGTGTTTGTTGGTGGCTATGCAGAAATACTGTCCACTATCACCTGAAGCCACTTTCTCAAGGCTGTAGATTTGTCCGACGCTTATCTGTGATTCCATGATTCCAGTCTTCTTGTACCAGGTGTAGTTTTTCACAGATGGACGGCCATCACTGCTGCACGTCAGAGTTACAGTATGACCCTCGAGTATATCACTGCGTGGACTCAACAACACTGACGTTTTCATTGGAGGATCTAATTTGTGGTCAACAAAGAAAGAAACAAACATACATTATTATTATAATATAATGATATTATGTTAACATGAAAACATTAAGATGCATGAAGGATATTGCAGAGTTATGAATACTGAATGTGTGTTTATCCACTAGGGGGGGATGAGCCTGAAAATGTTAACCGTAACATAAGTCACATGACATTATCTCAATTTCTCATTGGATGGTCGGGTGGAGGTGATACAGTTTTCTGACGACTGAAAGGGAACAATGTCACTTAAGACCTGATACTCAACGAATACTTTTAGCTTTTTTTTTTAGCTGCTCTTTTTCAACAGTAAATTATATTCAAGTTGATATTTTTGAGTTTGAGGAGTTTTGTTGCATCAGATGTTTACAATACACATAGACTTTAGTGTCCATTAGTGGAGTGCTGTGCTAGAAGGACCTGCTACTACATTAGTTAATTAATTAAAATCATTAACATTTGATTACTTAAACACAGCATGCATTGATGAGTAATAGTTGAATGACCAAGGATGGCAATGATAATGGTGAAAAAGCTGGACACGTTCTCAGTAATGTACTGTCCTCACTGACTGAAAGAGGTCAAGTGAGTTTCATTGTGTTTTCTCACCAGAACAAATAGGCAACCATGTGCTGTCTGTTTAACACTCACATTCTACAGAGAGGTTGAAACCAGGTGAAAAAATAGTCGTTTCGCCATGAACGCCACATGCATACTCCCCTTCGTTGCTTAGGCCAACCTGATTCAGAATCAGTGGGTTTGACCCAACCGCAAACGGTATTGAGTTCTTGGACCACACGTATGGTGTGCTAGCCTGTGGTTGGCATTTGGTAGTTGAACACTCTAACATCACTCTTGCCCCAACCACAGCAGTTTTGGGACCAGAAACTTGAAGACCTGAGTTATAATGAGAAGGGAGTTAGGGAAGTGACACAGTTCCTAAAATGCTATATATATATATATATATATATATATATATATATATATATATAAAATAAAAAAAGAATAAGCATAAATATTATAAAATGACACCCACACACACACACACACACACACATATATATATATACACTATTTAGTGTTACTGAAAACTAAAAATAGTAATTTACACATATGTTGAAAAAATAAAGTTTTTTTACAGAATTCATACCTGTCACATTCACCTGCACTCCAGGTTTACCTGCCCACTTCTGAGCAGTGACGTTTGTGATGATCCTGAACTGAAAGACTGCAGCGTCGTCAGGCGACAAGGATGACAATCTCAGGCTGCAGCGGTGGACCATGTCCCCCAAGTACTGAACTCGGCCGCGGTAGCGCCCCGTCGTAGAAATGTCAGAGCGAGTGTTGGGGTCAGTGAACCAGAATGCTTGCGTGACCAGCAAGCCCTCTGGGTGGGAAAACTCACACGGCAGGACTACTGAGCTCCCCAGAAGAGCACAGACACTCTGCAGGCCATATTTGACATCCCACGACTGGCCGCAAGTGCCTGAGAATGTACAGAGAACAGACGACAGAGAACAAACATATTTGACATATTTGTTTGTCAATTTGTTGTCAGTCGGTCTCACATTTAAAAAATAGTGCTATATTGTTTTCATCACCATCCCTCTCTTACTGTAGCCTCGCCCTCGCCAGCCCGCCCTGTACTTTCATTTCATTTCATTTCGTCCAGAGGGTCTGGGACCGCTGTGGGTAGTAGGGCCACGACATCTTTTCCGCAGATAAAATTAAATTAAGATTGTTCTTGTTCAGACTTCAGACTTCTTCATTGCCTTATTATATACAGTCTATGGTCATTTCTCACTAGAACACTCCCACTTATCGCTGATTGGGCCGGCAGAATGCTGACCTGGAGAGAACAATTGTCAATGCAGCGGTCCCAAACCCTCTGGACGAAATAAAATGAAAGTACAGGGCGGGGCTGGCGAGGGCGAGGCTACTGTACTCTTACTGTCAGGTTCACGTTTGTGTATGTCACAGTTGTGTATGTCTTTGCTTCTGTGTCCTCTGTGTGTTGGCCACACCCGCTCACTCTCACTAGTCCTGTCATTGTCTGCACCTGGGTCTAATGGTCTGTCATCACTTAAGAGATTATTTGTTCATTGGTGGAGGTACTTATAGAAGTATTTTTCAGTCTTGTTAGCGCTTGTGTCCTGTTAGCTCCTGTCTCAGTCTTGCATCTGTCTTGTATTGGCTCTGATGTGTTTGTGTTAGCCCTGCTGAGTCATTGTTAGCCCCTTTGTCAGCCCTGCTCTGCCTGTCGCCCTGCTTTGATGTGTCTCAAAATAAAACCAGTTGAATTCTGACTCTGGCACTTGGGTCCTTCCGTGAATTTTGACAATCACTCTCTCTCTCTCCAGCTAACAGCAACCAGGCCTGCGAGCATCCTGTGCGTAGCCACCCGAGCTAAACTTAGAAAAGTTTGCAAGCATGCAGCAACCGATACATAACACTTATAAAACAGCATTCAGTACAAAACTGATTGACTGAAAATTGTCATTTTTTAAAATCCAGTGCCATGAAAATGCCACGGTATTTACATGGAAGCAATGATTACATCTAATTTCAGTATTTGCTAGTTTTATCCTACATGTACAAAATACTGAAATGCTACTATATTATGTATATATGTACATTTTTACATAATGTACATTTAATGTACTTTCTCACTAATGTACTTTCTCACTTTATACATTCCAATCAAAATCATTGGTCACAGATAAAAGACGGAATATAAAAAGAGTTATGATCAGCAAAAGTGTGGGGGTTACGAGAAATGAAGGGAGTTATGGTAACCACAGGTAGGCCTACATTGGACTGCTCGGGTGCAATGCAAAATCAATGGCCACATACAGAAATAAAAAAAAAAAACAGAATCTAATACTTTTGCCTTGTTATTCATTTTTTAGGCTACGTAATAAAATGAATATTTGGCTGTGTGCTAACCATGATTTCATCAACACAAAGCACCATTACAATGTTAGATTGTGAGACAGCCTTAAACCGACCTGACATTTCGCTCTAGTCATAAAACAGCCTAGGAGAGACATTTAGACAGTTGTTGTACTGTTCAATTAGTTCCAGATCGTGTTGGAATAAAACTGAATGACACTTGCCTTGTTGTGTTATCCAAAGCCAAACGAACAGCTTCAGACTCCAACATGTTAAAAAGAACCAGGACATTTTGAAGATGATGACCCTGGTCGTTCTGGCTCCAAGCCTGATGTGCACTTAGCATGACCTCAGGGTGAGCTCGACGCATGGTAGTTTCCTGTGGTGGATGGGAGGTGTCAACGCCACAATTGACCCATCTCCCTCTCACCTTTTCTCTTGTACTCTTTCTCTTTTGTCATGTTCTGTCGCTTTGTCTCTCTTTATAATGTATACCACAGTTGTTTAAGTTACTTGCAATGTATAAGTGGCAGGAGGGGTTGAAAAGGAGGTTATGAGTAAACTTCTTTATAACAATCTTCCTCAACAACACAAGCACTGCATTTATATAGTGTATAGTGTTTATATATTGATATAGTGTATATTTTCTACCCCTAAGCACTGAAAGTGCTTTGTAATGTAAAGGTTCCAAGTGCTTCACTGTGCCACCAGGGCCGGATCAACATGGCCAGGGGCCCCTAGGCTACTGGTTTCTGTAGGCCCACCCTCGCCCACGCATAAGGGGCTCGTAGGCTGAAGCCATATAAAGCCTGTGCATTGATCCGGCCGTGTGTGCCACTATCAGCCTGATACAAACAAAACAGCATCAAACCTACAAATATCCATCAAGAACAATAAGTACAAAATGAAATACTTAGGACTTGTTCCGTAACTTGTTAAGTTCAACATGCTGATTGTAAAAAAGTCTCTATCACATGATTCACCTCTACAGCTGTGAACAGCTGGTGTGGAAATGTGGTTAGGTGTTTTTTTTATTGCTTTGAGAAGATGTGGTTAGTCGTCACGACAACAGCTCTGACCTGTCAAAGTTTTTTTTTTTTTAAAAGGCTATTTTAGTTCCTCTCTCTCTCTCACTCTCTCTCTCTCAACCCCCCATTCCCCTCTCCAAGCAGAGAGCAGTAGTGGCAAGAAAAGGCATTTCTAAAATTTTCTTTACAAAATGTGTCAGTCCAACTGTGTGCATGAATAACACACTGTCAGATCCTTCTCTGCTGACTCAGCTCTCTAAAAGCATCTATCATAAGCCTACTTATTGACAATATACCCAATTATCCCTTCATGTCTTAGAAGTCCTCTAGTTTCTCCATTTTTAACATTCAAGAATACTTACTGACCATTGGCTTTCTGAACTGCTGTGGCTTTGATTGGGATGTATTGCTGCGCCTGAGCTGTTCAATGTGCTGATGTACCTTGCTTGACCACTAGAGTGTGCTGTTTTGACACATGTCACATTACAGTCATGGGGGATTCATGTGATCCTTGGTAATTTGATCCTCACACTTTGACTTTGCTAATTATGTTAATGAGTGATTCATATGATTCCTAGGTCAGGTGATTAGGGGTGTGGTCTACAGTTCACACCCACAGGCCAGGAGATATAAACTCCTTTGGTTCCCATCTCCAGTCTAGAACTGATGAAGCTTTCTGGATAGCAAGTGAAGCGTCTTCACACTCAAAAAGATGTCCCGTTGCCTTAACTGAACACTATGACTATGACCTGGATGAATGTGTAGTGCGACAAAAAAATACAATGTATATAGGCCATCTGTATCGCCTACGAGGAAGAACAAAGGAACTTCGGCCTTGTCCCTCAAATGCATGTTCCTGAACAGGATAGAAGCATTGGTTAGTGGTAAATATTTCGAGAAAATACAATTAATCTGACTCCATAAAATGAATAGCTATGACCTCGAATATTACCAAGTGGAACACAAGAGTGGCATGGTACATCAGAATAGATAAGGAACAAGTGGAACAATGACTGGTTTATTTAACAGTAAGTCAACGAGTAGCCTAAGATAACAGCTAAACCGACATAGCAGTTATATGAAATAACCAAATTAAACTCAATAACTGATAGTCAAAGAAAGAGAGGGAGAGATATAGAGAGAAGCAGAGTCCTGGCCTAGTACCCCAAGAGAGAGAAGGAGACCAGCAAAGCCAGAGTCCCGAGAGCAAAAGAAGCTCCAGAACTTGAGCAAAGCACTTTCTATTATCCCCACACATACAAGACAATAACCCTCTGCCTAAAGCTGTGATTGGTCAGACAGCTGGCACCGACAGAGAAGTGTAAAGTCATACTAACATACAGTACACAATATAGTTACTTGGGTATAATCCATATGAAATGTGTGTGAAATAATGGACGACCAGAGCTAACACACCACACAAGCACTCACAGTCCAGCCCTGGGGTTGGTCCCAGAAGCTCTTAGCACTGGTCAGGCCTGGTGTCGTCCACTGTGGCCCTTAGCACTGTCCAGCCATGGTGAATAAGAGATCAGATGAACTACCGCATTTCCTGAAATAATGGCCGGGATCAATTAATAGCCGGGCCTGGTTTAATGGCCGGAGGCGTGGCCGATACGTGCATTTAAAGGCCGGGCCTGATATACTAAAAAATTGAGACATTTGGCAAATGCAAAGAAAAAACACAATATTTATGTCGTCCACTGTGGCCCTTAGCACTGTCCAGCCCTGGTGAATAAGAGATCAGATGAACTACCGGTACTTTAACCGGAGAGACTTACAGGTAGGGCGTACTCACACTAGGTATTTACCAGTACCTTACCATAGCACGGTTGTTTTGGATAATTGTCCACACTCACACTGCACATAGTTGAGTTGCTGTGTTCTGGAAGCTTTACATTTCTTTTTTTTTTGCCTTTATAGATAGGACAGTGGAGAGAGACAGGAAGTGAATGGGAGAAAGCAGGGATGGGATCCCTGGGGGCGGGAATCGAACCCGGGTCGCCGGTGTACTGTGCAGGTGCCCCAGCCAGTTGCGTCACAGCTGGGGCCAAGTTTTACATCTCTAAGTATTTTAGTTACTATAACAACCGGACACTCCAAATATTCTCAGAAATGAAATGGAACATTAGTGTTTATTCCGCCACACGGATTGCCTAGTGTGAGTACGTCCTTACAAGCTGAGTGCAGTTGTGTAACAGGCAGTTGTGTTGAAATGTTAGTATCAAAGATTCTAGAGTGCTACGCGTCACTCTAGAATCTTTGGTTAGTATGTTTGCCTCTTATGCTGGGCTCAAACTACAGGATTCTCGGCCCGATTCTCGGCTGGAACCCCCCCTTACGACAATCGGGGGAACGTTCAGTCCCCAGGCGGATCGTAAGCGATTGTGGGCCCAGTTTCCTTTGTCGTGTCCGACGTTCTAAGAGTTTCTAAGGGTTTCAAGACTGACCGATCAGGAATCGTAGATATCAAACATGTTTGATATTTACGACTGGAAATGGAATGTTGGGCGTTCCAATCGCGTAGTGTGTGCGTGTTTACGACTGTAGACAAGATTGTCGGTTGTGATTCTCTTTATGTGTGCGGCGCAACCCGACATCAAAATCGTCTAAGATTTTTAAATCGTGTAGTTTGAGCCCAGCATTAGACGGCTAGTTCCAATAAAGTACAAATAACATACAAATAAAAGGGTCATGATATGACATGATCACTAGGGTTAGTAACTTCTTACACTTAAGGGTTAGCATTTCTTACACGTAAGAGCAACATCAATATACAATGATAGGCGAAGCTAATAAAAAAATCTTTATATTTAAAAATCCACATTACTTTGAGTAATACCTTTATTCTGTGTTTTGAGTCCTGTTGTAGTTTTGTTTCATTAATTAGTTTTTTTTTCCACAAACAAGTGTTTATTTTTCAGATACAATGATCAATACATTCCTCTAACATGACTGTGATCAGCAGGCGGTTTTCGTCACAAGTAATGAGGCTAACTCGGACAACGAAAAAGAGGAAGTGGCCGGGTTGGCAAAGAGAGAGAGAACATAAGTAAGGGGTGAGAAAAGAGAGAGTGTGTGTGTGTGAGAGAGAGAGAGATGGGGAAAAGAGAGAGAAAGAAAGAGAAAGAAACAAACGAACAAATATAAGACAGCTGGGAGAAGAGAGATAGATAGATATACTGTATATATACAGATAGATAGATAGAGAGAGAGAGAGAAAGGGAGAGAGAGAGCGAGGCCACTGGTTAATGTTGTATGTAACGCTATGTGTGGGTGAAGCACCCAGTCATTTATTAACTTGTTTTTTTACTGACAATGGTAAACATCTCACTCTTGTTGTTGTAATTACTCTGACAGAGTAAACACACATTTACACTGCAATAATAACACTGCTAAGTTTACGGTGTAGTGAAACTAAATGCACCATTATATGTAGTGGCGAAATCGTGAAAGAGAAGTGAAAAAGTGCTGAAGAAAAAAGGCTGGTGACATCAGTGTGTATTAACAAGAAGTGGTCTATCTCACAGATCTGTTTAGCAGGAGCAGAAATTATAAATAACATTTCAGTGAATAACTAGGCCGACATTCTCCTTCCATCTCCATCCTCCATCTCCTTGTGATCAGCTCACAATGTTTAATTGCAAAAATCAACCATTTTAAATAGGTCTACAAAACATGTAAACCTAAACAAAACTGACTTCTGTGTAAGATTTAGATATTTCTCTTTAACTGTGACAACTGTTGTTTACTGTTGTTATTCTCTGTTCTCTCCCTTCATGTGCTTTCATCATGCATTCAATATGCATTTCATACTTCCCTTTCTTGTACAATTACTCAATCTGCCTCCATGCTACTGCTCTCTTTCTCCCTCTCCTTCCCTCCTTCTCTCTCCCTCTGTCATAACCATCTCTCACTCCCTCGCTTCTCCCCTGTAACATCACAGCGCATGCATTACAACATGACAGAGACAGCATGACACAGAGACAGCGTGACAGTCAAGCAAAACTTAAAAAACTGTATTTAATCCGTTTTTCAAACCTATTTTTTATTTTTTTTTTGTTCGTATTTATTCTATTTGTACACAGACATTCAGACCCACCAACTAAAAGTAAACATGTAAAAAAAAAAAACAGCAACCCTGAAATAGCTGGACCAGAAAAGTAGAGAGGGCAAGGAAGAAAAAAAGGTGTTGAAATCCACTACCGGTTTGCTCTCCACCACAATATAAACAAGTAGTCAGAGCCTGTCAGACTGAACAGTGGATTACCAAGAAGGCGAAAGAACAACATTTCAACAGGCAGGCATCTGAAAAGACTAACGCTGAACACAGGAGAATGCAGACCCTCATCCTTGTGGTCCTCTACCTGCTTAATGGTAGGCCTATTGGAAATTTCAAAACATAAAGTTAACTTTACATTGGAAAAGTGTGTTTTCAAAATATGAAATTTCAGTAGACGGGTATTTGTGAGATAGACTAATACGCTTTTACATAGAACTACTCGATGAGCTTGATTTGACTTCACTTTTCTGCTTACTGTAGCATAGCCAAGCATTCTGTGTTTGAATTTAAAAAAAGGCCTTAACCCTTTTACTTTGGTTTCAGTTGACTGAATTTATTTAGTTACCATTTGTTTCTACTCTATTTTCAATAAGCTCTCCCTTCCATGAAAGCATTTAAAGTGCGTATGATCTCACCCTACCCATCTTAAAAACATGAAGTAGAAGTAGAATACTGGTTGAGAAGTGTTACTAGATAGATAGATAGATAGATAGATAGATAGATAGATAGATAAATAGATGTATAGATGCCCAAGGGGAAATTCAACGCCCCAGCAGCTTAAGAAAAATCACTCACAACATATACTAGTGTACACAGGATGATAAGCAGATCAACAAAACATGACTAGATTACTAGATTACTAGACAACATTACTAAAAGGAACAACAGAATACAAATACTAAGGGTAGAGATAAGCATGAATGGACTGTGGTCCAGTATGAGGTGTGTGTCAAGGTAGTAGTGCAGGTTAAAAGTCTAGTGACCAGCAATAAATATGTGCATATGTAAAATACGCCCACTTTCTCCTAATATGCAAACTGTAATGGGTCTAGTGCATGGCTCACCTGTGGCCTAAATATCCCCAGAACCAGTCTCTCCAGGGTCTTCATCAGGTGTGATGTGAGAGCGACTGGCCTGAAGTCATTTAGCTCACTTGGTTGTGGTTTCTTTGGGACGGGAATGAGACATGATGTCTTCCACAGTGCTGGGACTCTCCCGAGGCGGAGACTCCAGTTGAAGATGTGCTCCAGTGGCTCTCCTAGTTCTGCAGCACAGGCTTTAAGTAGTCTTGGACACAATCCGTCGGGCCCGGCTGCTTTCCTGGGATGGAGTTTCTTCAGCTGTCCTCTGACTTGATCTGCCGTGACAATAGGGGGTAGCTGAGGGGGGGTAGCTGAAGGGGAGAGGGGTTGCCATGGTAGTTGTCACATTGAGGGGGAGGGAGGGGGGAGAGTGTGTCTGTGTCCTGTGGGGGAGGGGTACATCTGGCGAGGGTACGTGTTGCTTTGAGAGTGAGAGGGGAGGTGTGAATTGGGCCGTTAAGCAGACAGTGTCCAGGGGTGATTGGGGCTTTAAGCAGACAGTGTCCAGGGGTGATGGGCAGCCCACGTCCCGTGTGACTTGAGCATGGCAGTCAAACCTGTTGTAAAAGTTAACTGGTTTGCCTTGTCCAGGTTTCCCTCCACTGAGCTGCTGCTCTTCCCCAAGCCAGTGATGGTCTTCATTCCCTCTCAGACCTCCTTCATGTTGTTATCCTGCAGCTTCTGTTCCACCTTCTTCCTGTATTCCTCCTTGGCCTCTTTCATCCTGACTTTGAGCCCCCCCTGTACGCGCCTCAGTCCTGCCTGGTTCCCTTCTCTTAACGCCATCTTTTTCCTATTTAGAAGGGTCTTGACTTTGCTGGTTATCCAAGGCTTGTTGTTTGGAAAGCAGAGCATAGTTCATGTGGGAACAACAACGTCCATACATAAGTGTGTGAGCTCCTCCAGATCTCCTCCATTCTGTAGTACACTCCAGTCTGTGGACTCAAAGTAGTCTCTCAAAGCCTCATCCGCTCCTGGTGTCCATTTCCTGAAAGTGTGTGTGGCAAACGGTAGCCTCTGTACTTTTCGTTTGTAAATTGGCTGTAAATGAATGAGGTTGTGATCTGATTTTCCAAGTCGGGGAAGGGGGGTGGCACTGTATACGTCCCTCACGCATACATTCTTTAAATCACATTTTCTAGGGGTGTCAACATGATGCTTTTAGCAGGTTGAGAACCAAAAGCATACAAGACTAGATCAGGCTTTCAATAAACTTCAATAAGCTTTCAATAGCAGTTTTTATGATCAAGACCTGTCCCCTCCTGTGATAAGCTTTATCCATCCAAAGAAAATTGTCTGGAAAACCAGACTTGCCACTATGTACTATCTGCTCTATTTGTGTCTTGTATTCATAGAATGCCTAAAAAGATAGGTGGCAATTCTTCAGGGGATCAGAGCCTAGTAGTAGTATGGTTGTGTTAGTAAGAAAGTGTTTTTTTTTCACTTACTTATGCAGGTATTTTTTTCTGTCCCACTAGGACACACTAGTTTTAAAAAAAGTGCTACTCACCGAGTGGTTAATAGTGCTCACTGATGCTCCAAGACATTAATCGTAGCAAAATAAAGCTTCTGTCATGTTTTATTTGGAACTGTTTATATTAAGAAATAAAGGGTCTTCCAATAGAAACCTATGGGACCTACTAAATGGCAAATAAAACATGACAGAAACTTTATTTTTGCTACGATACTTGGGTTGGAACATCAGCTAACACCACTAACCACTCGCTGAGTAGCACTTTTTAAAAACCATTTTTTTAAGGATAGAAAAAAAAAATACCCATTGCTAGCCATTTTGAATCAGGCAGAGCGATTCTACAATTCCCAAATAGCTGAGACTGGAGCAATCGTCAAAATATCAAGGTCAGCCACTTTATTGTAATTAAGACAACCTGTGAAAGGGGCTGAAAGTGTTAAAAACCAAACTATACCTCTACCCAACTTCTGGGAGGCAGGCTTAGTCACGGAAGCCAGGCTAACCTTACCCTGCATTCTACTCCTAATTTATCCCATGATTCTTTGTTAAGCTACTCTGTTCTACCTACTCCGGCTGTAATGATTAATTATTCTAGTGGTCATAATGATTATCTAGGTATAGCATTCCTCTGTGTGAAATTTCAGCGTTGGAAAAATAGTGAACATGTCCTATATCAGTCCCTCCAGGATTTCGCGGGCCTTTTTTGTGATTGTTGCGGCCTAAAATACCTGATGTTGCGGGAGTTTTTCCCAAAAAATGCGATGAAAGTTGCGGTGATTTTTAGTTTGTTGTTGTGATTATATTGCGTGAGGAAGTAAAAGTTGCTATAAGTAATTGTGATTTTCCCTTTTTTACTTTTTTTAAAATGAGGAAATATTAAATTATTACTGAAAAAAAACATTAAAAGAACAAAGAAACTGAGAAATTATTGTAAACAACCTTACTAGGGCTGCCAACTCCCTCAACCTCAAATGAGGGACACTTTTCTGGATATCTCAAAAAGATGAGGGACGCTTTCTTGCAGGTGTATGTGCACAAAATGGCAAGGTTTTATAAATCCACCAAGTTCACAGTTTAAAAGTACAATCCACTACTTGCTCCTTTTCTTGAAATACTGTAGAACTAGAATATAATCAACAAACCCTGAAAAGTTTTACAGCAGGCCCAACTTTTGAAAACATTTAAAAATGTAACAGCATAGAACTTTTTGTCATTGTCCATCTGTCTCACAGGCTACATATGCCTACTGTAACCTACATTTTATTGGTTCCACTTCTGACTTCTTTCATAAGTATAGCCAATGTGCAATAATATTGCCTGTCTCTTTGGTTATCCTAAGTTGTCTGTATAACAATATATTATAACCAGTTGGGCAAGCTAATCAGGAAATGTAGTTAACTAAGCACCCACCAGTTACTCCACATCAGATGAAACTCCACTACACCAAAGCTATTTAAGACCAAATATAGCTAAAATGACAGTAGTTCAAAACAGCTACATTTCTAATGTACAAAAAGGCCTATATTTAATAGTCCAACTTTCTTCTAGACTGTTACTGTATTGATTAACAAACAGCTCTCTCAATAGCTATACAATACTAACTGATTAGTATATAGCCTATTGATATGCCTACTGTATGCCTGTTTACTGTGATATGATCATACATTGTGGACTTTTATTTTATTTTTATGGCATGACTGACGCATCAAATGCATCACATTATTGCAATGAACTGATCTTCCATGTGCAGCCTAGATAGAGGATTTGCTGCTGTGAGCTGATGCTTGATAATATAACTTTAAGGATCACTTCATTGCCAAAAAAAAAAAAGCTAAATTAAGCTATCAGAGTCAGTATACTCATGCTGTAGCTTCACTACAGCCACTCTACTAAATGTCGTTAAACTAGCTTATTAATTTGTATTGAAGCTACTGCCCGACATTGATTATAACTTCGACATTTAATTTCAGACATGTGATTTAAAAGGTGTAGAACTTTCTTGCCCATTTGTGATCACTGTTTCTGTCGAATACATTTTGGTGTTGCTCTCCTGACCTGTCTCTGTTGTTTCTTGTCGTCTGGGTCTCTTTGCTCCCTGTCTTACTGTTGCTATCCAGTCAAATGTTTGATAAGCCTATAGCTAAATCGTAGCCTATACCTCCCGATTAAATGTGTTAAGTATTTTAAAAACACGGAAGAAATGCCACCACATAAAAAACAGAAGCAAACGCGTAACCAGATGCGCGTAAAACCCGATTGACTGGGAGAATCGGGGTGCTTCAATGTGGGACGGGCAATTAGAATGCCATTGATCGCGCTGCAAAGTAGACATAGACGTCTGATTCTAGCTCAGTGTAAAAAAGATAGTTTGTCGACGTGAGCTCGACAAGACCACGCAAATGATTGGTCAATTTTGCGGGAAAGTTGCGGTGATTAGTTAAAATTGCAACACCGCCCTGAATTCACGGGGATTGGTTGAAGTTGCGTTGATGTTGCAAATCGTTGACTATATGCTTTCCTATGGCAGTCGAGACCTGGGCATTCAACCGGACTGTGACTGCGGGTGAATCTGTGCTAATCAAATGCAAGTACCCAAACAAGACCACAACATCAGAAAGGATTTTCTTTAAGGAAGCAATAAATGGGACCAGTGTTGAACAAATCAAGAGCAACATGTCTAAATCCGGGTGGCAAAAAACAGGACAGTTCTCACTGTATGACAACACTGAGAAAAAATTCTTTAAGGTGACCATGAGAAATCTCACCTGGAATAACACCGGCAAATACTGGTGTGAAGCCAAAGGGAGGAAGATTGAGGGCACAGAGATCAATCTGAATGTAGTTGATGGTGAGTAACTCTTCACTGACATTAACTGCATTCATACATTTTACTATTTATATTTTTAATTTTATTTATTTTATTTAATTTATACTCTCTTGTAATTATTGAAAAGTCATACAAACTGATACCAAAAATTAAGCATGACATGATTCATAAAGTGTTATGTACAACCCAGCTAGCTCGTGTATACAACCAAGCTTGAGGTGTCACTTACTGTTATCATACATAATAATATTACAACAACATAACACTTTAAATGTTAGAGCTTTATTATTATTTTTGTCCAGTTACAATAGTGTGGGGCAACCATTTTTGGTGTAATGGTGTATATTTTCTATTCTATTGTTTTCTCTTTCATCTGAACCCATAGATATTATGGTCTTTTGCGGTTTTGACAGGAAAGCGAAAAGTCAGATATGAGGTGGCGGAGACAGGAAAGAACATTTCTATTAAGTGCCAGTACGACCTCAAGGAACACCAGAACAAAAGTGACTTCAAATACTTGTGTAAAAATGAACCGGTCGGATGCACTGATAGGATTAGAACAAGGGTGCAAGAAAAATGGGTCACCTCTGATAAAAAGGTCAAAGGGAAAGAGAGGTTCTCTCTCTATGACAACACGACTGCAAGGTTCTTTACAGTCCTCATCACTAACCTCACCACGGAGGAAAGTGGAACATATTGGTGTGGCATCCACACCTCTTTCCAACACTCCAACCTCTCAGTAGACGACATCTCTGAAGTCATACTCACCGTGACGAATGCCAGCAACGGTTTGTGATTGTTATTTAGAGTTTTTTTTTCCTAATCATAAATTATGGTTAATATATTAATTTATCAAAATACCAAGACCCAGCTATTCAGAGAACATCTTCTATCCTAGCACTAAAATGAACTGAGGCACTATCCCCTAGCACTATGCTCCTTAAGGTTTCTGCTATGTAGCTTGATTGTTATCCTCGTTTTGTAAGTCGCTTTGGATAAAAGCGTCTGCTAAATGCATAAATATAAATGTAAATGTAAAATATAAGTGTTGATAGGCTACTCCTTTTCATTTTCACTATCAATAATGTTAGAGTCTTTCTTTTGGAAACTTAAATGTTAATAAATCTCTACTCTGGCCAGAGGCCGGCTTTGGACATTGAGTCAAACACATGGTTCATCAGTTTTGAATGAGGCTGACAGTACTGATAAAAAAAACGTACTCTCTTACTCAGTATACCCAATTCTTATGTGCAATGCCATTTCAGGAAGTGTCCTCCCAATCATTGTGTTTCTGGCTGTGTTGGTGCTGGTATTCGGAGCTGCATCTGCCATGTGTTGGCAATGCAGAAAAAGACGCCGAAAAGGTGAGTAACAGCATTTTCACCTGTGTGTGTGTCCCATGCCCTGTGTGTGTGTGTGTATGTGTGTCCCATGCCCTGTGTGTGTGTGTGTGTGTGTGTGTCCCATCACCCATGTTGTACACCATATTATAGACCATAGGATCTTCACCAGTGCCGCTGCAATTTGATACCCCTGAAATGTAATCTGTTTATTGTGAGGATTAAAGGATTTGTATACGGCTTAAAGGCCCACTATGCAACATTTTTAATTTAATTAATCCATTTCATACTGTTTAGGATGCTAAAATGAGTCATTACACGGCGAACGAACGGTGTAGAATGCGCGACCGTGGCCAATAGCGGTAGATACAGCACTTGCGATGTTCAGCAGCACGGTCCGCCTCCAATAGAATGCAGTGCAATACAATGCAATACAGCGGTCTTTAGAGGGAGCTCGTGAGAGAGAAAAACAGAACGTTGCTTAGCCCCTCTTTAAAGAAATCAATGAATCTATTTATGCAATCCAATGAATGTCAAGGGTTCTTTACAGTCAAGTACATGTGAAGAAATTGACAAATAAAACTGACTTGACTTGACTTGACTTGAATCAATCCATAGCCCTGTTGGTTGAGTGTGGTAGTGTAGTGTAGTGTTTAGTGTAGCGTTAGCCTTATTTCTGTGCCTACAGTAGTACATGTTTAATGTAGCGTTAGCCTTATTTACTGTGCCTAAGTACTTGTTTAGTGTAGCGTTAGCCTTATTTCTGTGCCTACAGTAGTACATGTTTAGTGTAGTGTTAGCCTTATTTACGTGCCTACAGTACTTGTTTAATGTAGCGTTAGCCTTATGTGCCTAAGTACTTGTTTAGTGTAGCATTAGCCTTATTTACTGTGCCTAAGTACTTGTTTAGTGTAGCGTTAGCCTTATTTACTGTGCCTTAGTACTTGTTTAGTGTAGCGTTAGCCTTATTTACTGTGCCTACAGTAGTACTTGTTTAGTGTAGCGTTAGCCTTATTTACTGTGCATTACTACTTGTTTGTAGTGTTAGCCTTATTTACATACCTACAGTTGTACTTGTTTAGTGTAAAGTTAGCCTTATTTACTGTGCATTAGTACTTGTTTAGTGTAGTGTTAGTCTTATGTACATACCTACAGTAGCACTTGTTTAGTGTAGCGTTAGCCTTATTTATGTGCCTAGTACTTGTTTAGTGTAGGGTTAGCCTTATTTACTGTGCCTTAGTACTTGTTTATTGTGTGTGTGTGTGTGTGTGTGTGTGTGTGTTTGCAGGTGTGGCAACAAATTCTAACCCTGGAGCACACAACAATCCAGAGGTGAGTAAATGAACATAAATAAACTATGGATTGAATTTGATGTATTATTGTTCATAAAAGCTAATGCTTGCTCTCTCGGTCTCTGTCTCCCTCTCCCTCTGTCAGTGTGGCCATGGAGATCGAGAGAATGAAGAGACACAACAACCCACCCAGTCTCTCAGGGCTGGAACTGTGAATGCCACCGTTCAATTACCCACAATCCTCTCTGAAAACATCATATACTCTACCATTGACTTACCCCCAATCCAGTCTGCCGATGCCACATACTCCACAATAGGGTCCAACCATGTAACATATTCTATGGTTAAATTACCCATAATGCAGTCTGATGATGCAACATATTCCATGATTCATTAGATATCAGATGGATGTTTTGAAGGAGCACATCTGCACACAACTGTGTGGTGCAATGACTTAGTTTAAATTGGAGCCTCAGTTGTTCAAACATCTGTGCCAAAAAAAACATTGTTTGACGCTGCCGTGCCTTTTACTGATGATGTACTGTTTTTCAATTATTGTCCTTCAGTCCTTGTCCTTTAATATTTTAATACATGTATATAGATAGATATGTGTGTGTGTGTGTGTGTGTGTGTGTGTGTCTTTGGTAAGAATGTACCTTTTTATGTAAGCTTGTTCAAAGGTCAATTATCAAATATTTTACTTTTATCAAATATTTTACTTTTTGAAATATTTGAAATCTGTTTAAATAAACTTCAGTAAGTGAATTGTAATATGAACATGTTTGTTTTTTTAGGGGGTAGACAGAGATAGAGAAAGGCATTTTGGTTCATTAACAATACATGCTGTGTGAGAAAACTTAGTCTTAGTTTATGACAAATATGGCTGTGTAGGAGTGGGGCGGAGGTGGACAGAAGTTGTAAATTTAGTATTATTTTTGGTATTTTTGGTTGTATGACAGAATGGAAACCATTAAAAGAGGAACCATAACTAGTGCCTTCAATATATAGTGTGTGTAAAAATATAAGTAAACCATAATCCTGATGATTAAACATTTTATTTAGTAGTATTTATTTATTAGTATTTACTGTGAGCATGAAATACGTTTCAATCATGCCCAGGACAGATTACCTCTTTGAGAATGAGATTTTTTATGAGTGAGATAGATAGATAGAGAGAGAGAGAGAGAGAGAGAGATTATTTATCCCGAAGGAAACAACATCCAAATATAATGTACATACGTATACTAACCTACAACAACACGATGGTATCTAAACTACATGGCATGGCATCAGGGGTTTTCATCAATTTCAAATGTCAATAATCACAAACTATTTACAATTCAATTTGTACACCATGGCCTTATTGTAAATGAGTCAGTGTTATATACTGTTTGACACTTACCGCCCCCTGCTGGTGAATAACTCCTCCCCTAGTGGTCTGTAGGGGACCGTGTCAGTTCTGACTTCCCTGAGGATCCTGGCAGCAGGCTTGGGTTTCTCTGCCTGGGAGCTAATGGCTTGAGCTGCAGTCAGCTGGACCCAAGTGAAGTCAGTAATACTGTTCTCCATCACTAATGTAGGAAAAGAGAGAAACAGCTTTAAATGTGGCCATCAAGCAGGCTTGAATACAGCGATGCTGCCATCTACTGGTGTGGAGGTCACTCAGACATCTATGCCCCATGTCAGACTTTGCCAGACAATGCAGCTTGGTATTTTTAAGTACATTTCAGGAATTTGCAAATAAAGTATATAAGCATTTAAAGTAAATCACAGACAAGCAAATCATAGTGAAGCATTAAGCATGATTCACTATTTACTAATTAAAGCAAGGGTGTGACTTTGTACCAAAGATTGGGGGGTCAAGAAATCTAAATTTAAAAATAGATAGATAGAATTCATAAATACATTCATCCATTTAGCAGACACCTTTATCCAAAGCAACTTAGGGCCCTAGAGCAACTTAGGGTTAAGTGCCTTGCTGAAGGGCACAACAGTGGTAGCCAGAATTTGAACCTACTGTTTCTAGGCTACTTGCAGGCTAACCACTATAGCACCCCGACACTAAATCTTTGTTCCCTGACCGGGAATTGAACCTAGGCCGCAGCGTGAGAGGGCACCGGATAACCACTAGACCATAAATGCCCCATTTCTCAGAGCTGTATGATGGACGCTGCCGTTTGTGGTCTTAGAACGCCCTCTTGTGGCATATACAACTTCTGTGTATCACCAGAAACACATGGTAAGATATTAACCCAATGAGGACATTTTTATTGTGGCAATTGTGCCTTTAGATCATACTTTGATTTAGAGCTTTTCTTTATACTGTATAGGCTTTTGTACATGCAATGAACACATTGTGTGGGTTATAGATCTTATAGATTTTATATCAAGTTGCTTCAGACACTGTAGTTCTGTCTCTCTGACAGTGGGAGTGGTTTTGTGTGGAATTGGTCTCTTTCTTTGCGGAAAACGGATGCGGATCAAAGGCAGAGGTAAAATACACATTCACACACACACACACACACACACACAATATGTATATACACAATGTAGTTATTAATAAGAATTCATCATGTAATGGCATGTTTTTGCACACTGCACCGAAGCACAGGGTGTAAAACAAGTAAAATTGCAACATTACCTAACTTTAGCAGGCCGCTATTTAGTAAAGCATTTTTGGGTAAAATCCTATTTGTTTTTTTCTCCCAAAGGCAATCTGCCAATGTTCTTTTGCTTCCCATACACGCAAAATGTTTTTTTTTTTACTTCTTTTCTATTTTCATAACTGAAAATAAATTCAGAAGCACTGACCTAACCTAACCCAACATAGACTAGCCTAGCCAATTACAAGCCAAGTCAAAGTTACTGCTGTAGACAGCTACATGCTAGTGCTAAATGCTATCTTACTGATTTCAGAAACCTCTTGTATCTAATGGTGATAACTAATTCTCTCCTTCCTGTGTTCCATACACCGCAAAACCTCAGGAAGCGACATTACAGTGAGCCAGCCCAACCTACCTGCCTGCAATATTGTTTTTAAAGATATTTATAGATCTTTATTCTGCAGTGTTTCTAGTGGCTAACAATGTGTAATACTGCCCTCTACTGGCTTGGGGAACACCTACCCCTATTTTGCCAACTCGTTCCATTACAAATCACCCTCTTAATGCAATGGCTAGAGGGTCGGTCTCACAAATGGATTCCGTTAGATGGACTCCCCCCCACACCATCCCACACAAGGAGAGAAAGGAAAACAAGCCTTCTTCACCAACTCTTACATTCTCTGCCAGCCAAAAAGGCAGAATTGCACTTTGCGCTGTAAAGGCATCCCTATGAAGTACACTACAACTTGCCTGCTGCTAGTAGAGTTGTTAGAAAATGTTGGATTTTGGTACACAACTTGAAGGCTGGATGAATGAGACAATTCGATTCTCTAAAAAGTATTGATATAGTTTAGTTGTTTTTTTTATATCCGGTGATCGTCACTTCACAGAAGTTCATGGTTTGTGGTACTTCTCTATTTTATTTCATGCAATCAGATGAGGTCGCCTAATGACCAGACAAAAGGGGCCCCCATGACAAAAAATCTATTTTTTTTTCATAACAGTTTTTGTCTAGCAAACAAACCAGGTTCCTCCAAAAACCATGTATGTATGGACACTTAGAACCTCTCTGGAACCTCTATAGAATGTGTCTTATTCAAGTGTACTAGGTTTGGCATGCATTTGAATATGTTTTGCTACATTTATTTTGTATTTACTTTGTGTTGCCAAAAGTCAGCTTCACAGCTACAAAAGTTGATGCACAATAGAGGAACTAACACTCTTTTTTGAAACCACAGATAAGCTTGAGGGAACAGCAGAGCAGAGGAGAGAGAGAGAGAGAGAGAGAGAGAGAGAGACGCACGCAGAGGGAAAGAGACAGAGAGAGAGATTGTGCGAGAAAGAGAAGCACAGAGTTAGAGAGACACATATACACACACACAGAGAGAGAGGGAGGTCGGAGGAGAGAGAACCTTGCTCTTACAGGAACACATTTCAGTGCTCTTGACAATGATGACAGTGACAACTCTGCTGCTTGGAATCATCTGCCTGACTAAAGGTAACACTTTAAAACTTTTTTTTGCCTTTTTGCTCTACCTCGAGTCAGTCCTTCTATTACTACTAGATCGAGAAGACCAATAGCTGTCCGACATTCAAACAAACTAGCCTACATGTAAAATACACTAAGCTGCACACTAGGTCTAGGCCTCATACAGTACAAAATAGATGCGATGATGCTTGTTTCATCCAATAGGATTCAAATACTCTGTAGCATCCATAAAAAGACATAACACATGATCTGCATATGCACAATATAGAAAGTTCAGAAAGAATGTTCTAGTTTAAGGGTATGAAGTTGTGAAGTGTGAAAGTGGTGATATGGTAATGTGCAGAGATGGTTACCACAGTAGGTGAGGCTACCCTCTCGTGGTTACCACAGTAGGTGAGGCTACCCTCTTATGGTTACCACAGTGCAAGGAGGTGTCAAGTAAACCCATTTCTCAAACTGTATATGGGTGGTTAGACAGTACAAATGTGACGATAAACCACAATTCCAATAGAGATGAACAGGCTACAAAAAGAAGCACCTAGGAACTATGGTTTTGTGTAGCATTAGCCATTAGCATTAGCCTAGCATTATTTATTTGAGCTCCCTGCGTTTGTGTGATTTCACCTACTGTATACTGTTGATAACATCAGTACTGTATGTTAACTGGTCCATCTGGTTAGAAGTGAAGACTCTTTTAGGACAAGTCAAATCAGGTTTATTTTATTTGGCACATTTTATTTGGTATAGAGACAATGTGCTTTGGGTGGAGAGATATCATAAGATGATCTATAATACACAAAACACACTAAGCAAAAGAAAAGAAAAAATACAAAGGGAGAAATAAATACGAATAAGAATAAAAATAAGACTAAGTTTAAAGTTTAAAGTTAAAGTTTAAAAAGAAAATTAAGTCCCTTTTTAAAAGTGAGGACTAATTTTAATGTCTTAGCTTTGTGTCGTCACTTGCAGATGGTTCCTGGGCGCTTACTGTGGATGGACATGCTGGGGAGTCTGTCCTCATCAAGTGTCTGTATAATAAAGATCACAGTGAAAATAGAAAATACTTCTGCAATGGAAAATATAAGGTATCCTGCAATGATCTGATCGAATTGAATGGCCAACAGTGGCACAGCAAGGGGAGATTCTCTGTGTATGACAGCAAGGATAAAGGCCTCCTGAAGGTGGTCATGAGAGACTTAAGAAAGAGTGATGAGGGGAAGTATTGGTGTGCGGTGGATATAAGGTCGCTGCCTGATGAGTACACTGAAGTCATTCTGAAAGTGAATGAAGGTAAGTACTGTCTTTTTGAAGTACTGTAGTTTTAGCAATGCTCAATTTTCTGGTCGTTTAAAAAGCTGCGATAAAAGCAAGGCACAATCAGAAAAAAATAGTAATAGTATTAATTACTGACACATTTAAGACCCATGCATCAGTAAATGCATTTATGTATGTGTATTATGCAAAGACATTGTCAGTGTGGAGAAGAAAGATACACTGTAATGAAGAATGCATTGCTTTTGACTTGCAGCTGCTTACCTAGGCCTAGTTTATAATCATAGACTATTATGGGTCAGATGTGCGAGGAATGAGACACTCCAGGGTAGAATGAGATGCCTTAGCTAAATGGTTAAAGCTCAGAGAACGCAAAGCATGCAAAAGTGACGTTAACACCCTTCCTGCTAGCTACTCACAGCCGTGTATGAGAGCAAAAATATTAGACTGCACACTGTAGCTTGCTGAACTGGAGGGGTCTTTATGTGTATCTTCCCTGGCGGTACATTGCCATGGCCGGTTTATGCCTGAAATGCCTGCTACTTGAGCAAACCAAAAAAAGTATAAAAGCCTTGAAAACAATGTGTAGGCTAACCAATGCAAGAACACATACTGTAGATTCATGTTGATGGGGGGATGTGAATGCATGTGTTGCTAGGTGATGATCATTTAAATGAAAGTTCAAGGCGGGGCTAGCGAGGGCGAGGCTAGGAAGAATGACCAATAAAGACAGTAAAAAAAAAAGCTAACACAGCTTTTTTTTTTTTTTTTTTTAAAAAAAAAAAAAAATGCATTTGTTTAGATACAGAAAGGGGGGTGGGGGGTGTTGAGATTTTGATAATGTTACAACTGTACAAAAATGCAATGCAAAAATTAAAACCAAAGATGCTGAGTCTGTTTTTAAATATTTCTTCCAGGAAGTCCACCAGTTACCAAAGTAACTGAATATGCTAGAAGTACAGTGATAATGAAGTGCAGCTTTTCACGTAGTTACATCGCTAACAAAAAATATTTCTGCAAAGTCAACCTGCCAGGCCCTGGCTGTGAAGGCAACATAACAACCCGTGATAATAATAAGTGGAGTACATCAGATCGCTTCTCTCTGTATCATAACTCTTCTGGAAACTTCTCTCTTGTGAAAATAAGAGAGCTGGCTAAAGACGATGCTGGGACATACCAGTGTGCAGTAGACATACCTTTGTCTCCTGGCAGAAAGGCAGCTGTTGACGAACACATTGATCTGCGTCTGGAAGTGAAAGAAGGTGAGATCATGGTTACATCTCTCTGCACTGAGCCTGTGCATACATTGACACTCACAGTGACACACTTACACTTACACAGTGAAACACTTACACTAACACTACACTTACATGGATACACCACCGTTTCAATTCTTAGTCGTAATCTTAGACCCTTTCGAACAAGCTGACATACTAATAGGCAAGATGATAATGGTCAAATCTGATTCAGTGATCTGTGTCATGCTGGAGCTAAACGAGAGAATAGCTGTTTAAACAACAGCAAATGAAAACTGAAAAACTCAACTAAATGGAGAGGTGGGAAGTGAGTTTATTTTCCCTATATGGTGGCCTACACATGTAACACATTTCCATTGACTCTCCCTGGATAATGACCAGATGTAATTATTTTGTTTGCATATCAGGTGTTACTTGGGAGACTCATAAACAGATAAATGCCACCGTTGGACAACAGCTTAACATCACATGCCAGTACCCAGATCAGCACAGAAATAACCCTAAGTTCCTTTGCAAGGAAATGAGTCATGACGTTTGCGCATACAAATTCAACAGCCAAAATGGCAGAACAGAAGGGAATCGAGTCTCTGACGTGTACTCCCTGCATGACAACACAGAGAAGCAGGAGTTAGTTGTGTTGTTTAGAAACGTCACCAAAGACGCAAGCGGCAAGTACTGGTGTGGAGTGGAGGTCAACAGGAAATCAGGAGGTTACAATGTTTACATCATCAAGATCACATTAAATGTTCCAGGTAAGAAGAACACCTGTTCTTTTCAACTGTTTGATTTGTGACATTTAATTTTTTATCTGCATTTATGTGTTGTATCCTCCTTGGTAACTGGATTTTACTTCTGAGTCCTGTCCAAGTCAAGGCCATGAAGACTCTAATGACACACAATATCAGATCAGAAGTGAAACCAAACGTGAAGTTTCCAATATAACCACATTTTTTTACTCTGTTCTTAATATCCAATATCCATTCATCCTTGCAGCTTCAACAAGTCCCTTTAATTCAACAACAAGAATGCCTACAGCATCAACATCATCATCATCATCAACAACAACAACAACAACAACAACAACAACAACATCAACATCAACAACAGTGAAAAATAAAGGTGCGATTTTACCTATCCAGTGCATATGGATCTGTATGTTTGTGACTTTATACAACTCGACTGTAATGCTCCAACTGAAATACATCTGAGTAACTGTACTGTATGTGATGTTATATCTCCATTCTTTAGGTTCTCCTGTGGTTCTGCCCATGTCCGTCGTTGCAACAGTGGTGGTGGTGGTGATTGCAATTCTTGTCTTTTTTTTCCTTAGGCACAAAAACAGCAGAGGTAAAGGTCAGTGATACTCACTCTTACACTTGTCACTTCACAGCTCATATCTCTCACTTTAACAGTTGCCTTTAACTGAACACTATGACTACCACAACCTGGATGAATTAGAAACTTCAAAGACATGTCTGTCACTTTTTCTCACTGGCCTTGGTGTCACACAGAGTCATCACACACAGCACCTAAACTCCATCCTCATAGCCAGGTCATCATTATGGCCAGTTTTATCTGACACAGTCTCTACAATACAGTATATATCACACAGTTATCGAAAATGCAATTTCAGTGCATTTGCATTGCGCTGTGTTTTCTCGATGATCAATTTCAGTGCATTTGTATTTGCATTGCGCTGTGTATTTTCTCAATGATCTGGTTTAGCAGCTTAATTTGCTGCTATTTGTTGGTAGAGACATTTTTTTTAACACTGTTGTGACTTACTGTAAGTATTTTGCATAGTCAGAAGGGGTGCTATTTACAGCCCTGCTGGTGTTCAGTGAGTGAGTCAGAGAGGGCCTCATTGTAGCTCCTGCTCCCCCTGCTGTACAAAATATTAAATGCAGTACTGCTACAGTATTAGCATGTGTTTGTGTGTTTAATCTGTCTCTCTTTCTCTCTCTCTCTCTCTCTCTCTCTCTCTCTCTCTCTTTTGGCTGTATTGTCCACGTGCATCAGGTCCACCCTCAAACTGCACCAACACTGATACCAACAGTAGAATGGTAAGCAGACTAAATATCAAAAAAAAAAAAAAACATGGCAATACATTTTGAACATTGAACAATTTAGGTTTAGTTGATAGATAGATACTATAGATATTGATCTATCTATCTATCTATCTATCTCTCTCTCTCTCTCTCTCTCTCTCTCTCTCTATATATATATATATATATATATTATGCATATCCCAACCCCAATGTGGGTCTTTTCTGCCTTCTTCAGACAGCACAGGGAGACTGTGACTATGAAGAGGTTAGAGACACAGGCGTCTCAGTATCTGCACCCGTCGACACTGTTTATGCTGAGGCTCAGTGTCCCATCAATCATCCCAGCTCTGACCCCACCTACTCTACCGTCCAACTGAGCACAAGCCATGGAGATGACATCACTGAGGCCCAAGGCCCTAACTATTCCTCTGTCACCTTCCGGAAGTCTCCATCCTCAAACGATGTCTCTGCCAAATTCATTAAAGAAGATCTGTCCAGTGATTACGCAACTGTTATGAGTCCCTCTCACACTTAGTTGTTCTTTATGAATTAGAATGTCTATGCATTTAATAATACATTCTTACTGGCCCAGTGGTCTCAATGCTAGTGTTCCTGCAGAATAGCTTAAAAAACATACAGTTAATAGCACTATGTCTAGCTGCCTGCTAAAGATGCTTTGTATTATAGTAATATACATTGTGTATGTGTGTGTGTGTGTATTCATACACACCAGAGAGCTTCTATTTTAGTTGCTTTGTACTATGTTAATATACAGTGTGTGTGTGTGTGTGTGTGTGTGTGTGTGTGTGTGTGTGTATTTATGCAGAAAGAGTTCCTATTTTTGCCATTTTATTGTCAGTTGTGTTTCAAGCCTTTGCGGCCCTTCTTCAGACTTGAAACATAACTGATAATATAAAATAGCAGAAATGGGAGCTCTCCTATTGGCGTTTTATTATTATTTTTTATATTTTTATGTACATTTTGTACTTGTGGATAATGCACCCAACTTGCATAGATGTGTGTGATTGAAGCCTTTGTGTGTGTGTGTGTGTTTAATATGTTAAGTTTTAATAAAAAATATATTATAATAAGTACACTCTATTTTTTTCTACTGAAAAGCAAAACGCAAACAGTTGTTCTAAAACATAGAAATGTAGCTGAAATTGGATCCCATTTGCATTGCAAGAACTGATTAAATAAATAGAAAAAATGAATTCAAAGTAATACAAATTGAAAGCAATACTCTCCCCTTTGTTTCTCGGACTGGTCTATGTATACAATGCCCTCTGAAGGCAAGTAAGAGTACTGTAGGCTAGTGTAAGTACACAATTATTAGTATTAGTTTACACTGGGGAAGATACATTTACAACAGAACTATTGCTCCCTCTACTGTACAAAACATGAAATGCAGGTTTCATGAGTGAAACATTTAATAATACATTTAAATAAAGTTTATTTATATGGAACATTGCATACTCAAAGAAATGTAAGTGATATAGATGTTGTTAAGATGTATATATATATATATATATATATATAAAAGCCAGTCCTCACCACTTTAAAAAAATGAGTATCACTGCCTGAGTGTTATCTATTATATTGTTTTATATTTTATATTTATATAAAATTCTTTTTAAACTACAAATCAAGACTCCAAATCTGTTTCTTTATTGACACACATACACCGTCTCACCCTCTATTACTGTATATTACACTGTATATTACACCATCTCACCCTCTATTACTATATATATTACACCGTATATTACACCATATATTACACTGTCTCACCCTCTATTACTATATATATTACACCGTATATTACACTGTCTCACTCTCTATTACTATATTACACTGTCTCATCCTCTATTACCGTATACATTATTGTATAAAGTATACAGTAGTTTTATTTGGTCCAAAATTCCAAGTGTTGTATCTGACCATATTATGAAAAATAGGATCTCCTCTGAACATGTATATTTTTTGCCCTACATTGCCAAATTCATGTCCCCGCCACTTTCCAGATCAAATTTACTCCGCTGTGTAGAGGCATAAAAAACGATTTAGGCATAAACGTATTTGTAGAATGTAGCCTACAAAAGAAGATCTGTTAGACTATTGCCACATTTCACACTTGTCCCATTTATAGACGTTGACAACAATAAAGTGCAGATGCAATTTTAAACAATAAGGTACTGTTAAGTAAAAAAAAAGAGCTTAAGGCTTAAGGCATGTGAGCACGGGCAGCATTGTTTCTATCGAGTGTAGGCGACACACAACCACGTAGAGGAGTTGCTCACTTCTGGTCCGATCGAATCAACTTTTGCCGTCATCACAAAGACTTCTACCCATCTTTTAAAACATATTTTAAAAGAACTAGATTTACATGTAGTGTGTCGTTCTACTTGTCAATAAATATTATCTACGTGTTCAATCTGCCTGCGTCTGGGTCTCATCATGCCTTTCAAGCGCCGAAACCGTGACACTTTTGAAGAAATAATCAAATTAAATGTACCCTACTGTAAATCTTGGAATGTGTTAGGACACACACAAGAAAACTATGCTTTTAGCTGGCTGTAATACCTGATTAAACAAAATGAAAACAGTAAGTTCACCCTTCTCTAGCCACACCTCTAAACTGTGGCTACAATATGCATATTCATAAACCCCATCAATTTGTAGCCTACATAGCAAGGTCCTAGTCACACCGGACTTCTCCTTTAATGTGTTCACTGATGTGAACATTGATATTGCTCTATAGAATTAATTTATTAAGGTGAAACAGCAGGGAAGGAGCAATCTGTTGAAAATTAAGCCATAGTGAGACCTAGCTGGACCATTACTTATCTCTTTTCCAGACTTTTTAGATTTTCACTGTTCGTTCAGTATCGAGGTATTTCTAGCAGGTATGGTATCGAAGTCAAAGTTTTGGTATCGTGACAACACTAGTCTAATGTACATTTCTTTTACACTCACATCCACACATACAGTACAGACATACAGAAATGTACTCTATGCACACACACACACACACACACACACACACACACACACACACAAATAAACATACAGTGTCGACTGGAGCCCGACGGAAAATGTCTTCATTTTGAAAATGTCTTTGTTTTTGTTTATTTTTTCTCTCCTCAACCTCAGTCTATGCAAATACATCTGTCATTACCAATTACCAGGACAAGCCAACGTATAACGAGAATGAGTACGAAACTCTCCGTTCAGACTACGAAACCCTCCAGACAGACTCTTTTGATCCAGACATTTATGACAGTCTTCGAATTTACACGGTCGTGCTGCCCAGCGTCTCAGCCTCACAACAGGAGCAGACAGACCTATATCAGAATCTCGAGGCAGAGACTCTACAGCATGGCTTCTGTACAACTCTACAAACTCCTTAGGATTAATCATAGACTACATACACACACGCACACACACACACACACACACACACACACACACACACACACACACACACATACCACACCACACAGACACACAGCCATGAACTAGATCTTCTTCTGCATGACGTTTATGCAACTCTTCAAACTATTAAGAATTGAATCATAGATCTTACTATGCATGGACACACCCACACACAGACAGACACACACACACACAGCAGGCATGAAACTACTAACCCTAACGCACGCATACACTCAAACAAACACACACACACACAGACATGAATTTGATACTGTACAGCATGATGTTTACGCAACTCTGCAAACTACTTAGTACATACACAGATACACACACACACACACATACACACAGAGGCATGAATTAGAGACTCATTAGAAACATGATGTTTACTTATCAGCTTGTTTTCTACATGCTAATATTCTCTAATGGCATAAAACAAATCTGAGGGGGGTCAAAGTCTGCTATAATATAGGATGCCTTAAAATCTTTTGTGCAGTCTTGTATACTTGTATATACTTGTATACAGTCTTGTCTTAATGTACAGTTTGTAGTTTATGTTTATTTAGTGATTCATGATTATGTTATTTTGCAGTGTTTTTTTCCTTCTCTCTCCTAAATGTTCTATATATTTTTCTTGTTGAAAGACTGTAAAGAAGATAAAAGAAGATTATTTCCTAAATTTCATGTTTAAAATGTTGTAGGAAAGATGCCAAGAAGATTAAAAACAAAATGGTAATGACAGCTTGTTACGTTTTTGAATACTTGATTACTTGATAAACTTGTTTACATAGATTAAATAGCCACTCTGAAAATACTGTGACACACAAATGGGCTCACAAAAAAGACATTTTTTCTGTTTCCTTTATCTTGATAATTTTAGCTTATTTTCTGTAACTATGAAACATGCTTGTATCCAAAGAAGAGGATGTAGACCTCCTCTCTTGTTGACGTCTACATCACTTCTCATTCTAAACAAAGTATTGCTGTTGTAAGAGCGTTGTAATATATATACATATATATATATATATATATATATATATATATAGAAGAGTCAGCAAAAATGTATATTCTGTTATTAAACTGGGACTCGGCCATCCTCAACACTTTGTTCAGCTGGGTTTCAGAGCGTCTCGTCTCAGGTCAAATCTCTATAATTATTCTGCCTTTTTGATGGCTTTTGCACATGTCGAGCACTCAGTCTGTCATGTCAGATGGTAAAGTGAATTGTGGTGAAATGTTTTCAAACAGACTTTACATTAGAACACGCTGCTTTTCAACGGCTGATATTTCAGGTTCAGCACAGGCTGAGTAATGTCACCAAGTAATTATTTAGTTTGGATCAATACCTTCAAATTGGTTGTCTAGGAGTTGGTGGTGTCTTTGTGGTGGTGTCATTGTCCTGGACTGGACAGTGAACATGGACATGGAATGTACAGTTATAATGTGAATCCTGGATAAACAACTCAGCAGTTCACCTGGAAAAATAATTACTTGGGAACATCAGACATTGTGCCTCCCCATGTACCTTGAAGGCAGAGAGAAAATGTCAACAGTGACACCTAGTGGTGTGTAATATTTATAGCATCCATAAACCACAGACTTCTTGTGAACACAATACTTAAGGCTGCTGTGTTGCTTTTCTCATATTTTATATTAATGTATTGCAGGAAGTATGTTTTGTCTGTCTAAATATTTACTAAATGTATATATATATATATATATATATATATATAGTAAATATTTAGACAGATATATAACACACACATATGTGTGTGTGTGCTGATATATTTAGCATATAACTTTAGAAATTTAGCATATAACTTTAGAAAATCTATTGTAGTAAACATGGAAAAATCTCTAAAGCATCTTAAACATTGTGTGAGAAATTCAAATACCAACTGTTTTGTGTATTCTGATTTCAATCTGTCTCCAATCCACATAATAAACAAACACTGGTGGATTGCCCTTGCCCAAACGGGTAAAAGTTTTCACAAGTGTAGAGCGAAAGAAAGGTCACTTGTCAGGTCGAACTGGTTCAGTACAGCTACATTCGTGGTTTACAACATTATCAGAAAAACTGTGAGCTGACAAGATACATTTATATTCTGGAACAACTAACAGATGGTAATTGCTAACTAACAGACGCTAGTCATGGAGGAAGTTAGAATATTTAAAACATAATTCTGCTAAAACTTTAAAACTTTAATCCTCATAAATTATAAATAAACTAGACACACAGTGTTAAACGCTATTAAATCGTCATGTACAAAGGATGTGTCCTTTATGGTCAAACCCCTGCTTCACAGGGACCGTCTGAAAATTTGGTCATGGTTCGAATATAGCTTGATTGTTATATGTAGCTTTATTGTTATTCTCCTTTGTTAGTCGCTTTAGATAAAAGTGTCTGTAAAATGCATAAATGAATATGTAAATGACCATGAACATTGGCTGAAGTTGCATGTCTGCGATAGAACCAAATGTGACAACATCATGGAGAAACCCACCCAATATATGACACAATCTAATCTGGTGCCTGTACAGACGTTGTGGGCGGAGCTTTATTTAGTGTTGATGCTGATGCCAACCCACTCTTCCTGTGCTCACCTCCTCTGTCCACACTTCTCTTTTGCGTCTGCGTGTCAAGCTACTGTTGCAATCACTGAGGATGTGGCTGAACCACAAATTGTGTTTGTGTGTGTGTGTGTGTATGTGTGTGTGTGTGTGTGTGTGTGTGTGTGTGTGTGTTTATTAGTAGTATTCTGCACGTACTAATTTCCTCTCTTTAATACACCTCTCATCCTGTTTTTGAATGTATTATAAACAGTATACTGCAATTCCTGCTGTGCACTTCAAAAATAGTACACTTCTCTCCCTCCCACCCTCTTAGGCACTTACTCCAAATAGTGCACTACAGGGTATTTCCATTGCCATTGACGCAATCCCATCAAAACCACCTTATTCGCACTGGTGTTGTGAGTGGAGTGCGAGACGTACACAGAGGAATGACCTCACACCACAAGTCAGACTGTCAGAGTCCGACCAACACTCGTCAGAGTCCGACCAACATTTAGTGGTGCAACGGTCTTAGATAGTCTCTTACGCTTCTGACTACTGACTGCAGTCTTCTTGGTATTCTTTGATATCTCCCTGCCTCACAGAGCTGTAGTCTTACCAGAGAGGGCTTAAGCTGATCCAAGGTCTTTGGCCTTAGTCAGCATTGGACATCCAGTTGGGATGAAGATCATGCCATTATCATTCCTTCTCCTCTTCCTACTGTTAGGTACTGTCACTACAGTTTCCCTTCAATATCACTTGAGATTATATTGTATTGTTATTATTATATGGTATTATGTTGTATTTATCACTATATGGGTTAAATTTGGAGTACTGTATGTTGTTTTTTCCTCAGAGATAGAAACAGTATTTATTACTTTATATATAAATATACCCCAGGCTTAATACTATACCCTAGGCTTTCTTAAATATATTATATTATGCTGTATTTGCCACTATGTGTTAATTTAAAAAATCCTTATTTATTAGTATGTAATACTTAATGCTTATATTTAATATATATTATTTAGTATACAGTATTTAGTATGTTCAGTACTTAAAGCAGCACCAAAGGCTTGTTGCATTTGCTCTGTGGCACTCTATCGGCATTAATGGCACTAAACAAGTTTGCCCAATCGGGTAGCGATCTGTAGTTCAAGTAAAACTACAATGGACTTGCCTTATGGCAATGCTTCCGTTCCAAACTGTAGACTAGAGGGTGCAATTTTCAAAACTCCTTAGTGCTGCTTATATACTTGATACTTGTAAGTTCTACTTAAGTGGGGATTGTTTGGTTTGGAAATACAGTATGTGGTGGGCGTGTGCCATGTGAGGCTTATGTTATAAAGGCCAGGAGTCAGAGAAGCTTACAACAGAAGAATTCATTTTTCTCTATAGCCATTCTTAAAAGTTTGGTTTTACGTGTTTGAACAATCACTTCAAGTGAAAAGATCAACAAAAAGTTTTTGCATCAATACTGTATAGTTGTTAGTGTACTGTAGGCCAACAAGGTGTGCAGCCTTCTTTAATATCTGCATTCAATTTATCAGATACAGTTGGCCCACACAGTTTCAGCAATACACATGTTGAGTAAAAAACAGTGTGAGTGTGAGTGAATGTGCTTGTGCAAAGACTGCCAGAAAAATACTTAAGGGGGTTTGCCAACAGCTTTCAGTAGAAACAAGAATGAGAGAATTTGGCACACCATAGACATAGCATGTGGCAGATGTTGAACCAAATTCTCTCATCTAAACCAGGCACAGGCAAACTATTTTTAATCTGGCCCAGATTACATTAAATTATATTAAATAATATTAGTAGACCTTTTTTAGGATTTAGAATTTTCCCTGCAATGTCTTTTTTACTACATTCCTTGCTTACTCCTATTTTTTTTTTTCAAGAAGCTTTCCATATCCATGCTTTACCACCTATTAAAGGCCAAAACTGTGAAATACAATGGCCTTTACAGTACATGTCATTTTTATTACTTCACACAAACACAACATCCATCTGCTCCTGGAACTTTCCCCTTTGTCAAATTTTATTACCCATTGTGGCCCATGACTCAAAAAGTTTGCCCTGCTCTAAACAAAAGGTCTATGATTGGAAGAACTTCCGACTGCAGAAAGATTATTTTAACTCTGCATTTTGTAACATTGCCAGGTGAAGTGGGAGCTGATTTCGATATTAAAGCATACCCTGGAGGAACTGTCATCATCAACTCATCTTGTGATCTTGTACGCTGCTCAAGATTCAGAGACAGATGGAAGCCGCATCCTGAAGGATGTGCAATGGTTTCATTAGGGAGAGAAATGGATGGACAAAAATGTTTTGGAGAAGCGGTTGAGATACAAGTCTCAAGTAATGGTCAGTAATGGTCTATCTATTTTTCCATTTCTATTTAACTTTTGAACATTTCATATTTGCAGTAATAAAAGTTTGACTCAGAAATATACGTGACTCCTTGCATTTCCATCAACTGCATATATAACTGAATATATTCTGAACCGCTATAGGATCAACGCCTATAGCCAGAAACCTGGTTAATATAAAATGAGTGTCAACTAAACTGTATTTTTAACTTAAAAGGATATGCCTAATTCACATCAAAAGTCATCCACCCCTCTCAAGAGAATCAAATGTCTTTTTGCATTAGGGGACTGTACACGTTTCCAACAAGGATATCCTATTTGCATATAAGTGCATTAGGCAAGGCAAGGCAAGTTTATTTATATAGCGCATTTCATACACAAAGCGTATGAAGCGGTGGTGGCGCAGGTGGTAGAAGAGCCGTTCGGTGACCGCAAGGTCCTGGTGGTAGGCTGGAGCCTTGCATGGTAATCCCCTCCACTGGTGTGTGATTGGGTGAATGTCATTGCAGGCGGCGCGTGTAGACGCAGCGGCCTCTGGCTCTCCTGACCGTGCGCATCACTTTGGGATAGCTAGAAACGTAATTTAGATTCCTCTGTATGTCCAGTATATGTAGAGAAATTGACAATAAAGAGACTTAACTTAGTAGGCAGTTCAATGTGCTTTACAAAGATAAAAATAAAAACATAGTGGATAAAGTAAGAAAACAAATAAGATTAAAGGACAGAATAAAAAGTTAATAAAGGTTAGTAAGTTAGATGGAAACCTTGTTGTAAATAATTGTGATTCTGTTTTAAGTCCTGTTTTGTACGGTGGCCGGAAAGGACCACAACACAACAGTAATAAAAAAGCCTGTGTCCGAGTAGCTGTGTAAAAATGTAAGTGTCTGTATTATTGACACAGAAAGGGAGACACATAATAGTAATCCCGTGTGTAGGGACAGCATGATTATGTTATTATACTGTTTAGGATTATAACGTGAGTCATTACACGGCGAACGAACTGTGTAGAATGTGCCACTGTGGCCTACAGTACAGCGGTAGATACAGCATTTGCAATGTGCAAAAGCAGCGCCCCACCCACAATGCAATGCACTATAGCCAACATTTACATTTCCGGTCTTTAGAGGGAGCTTGTGAGAGAAAAAATAGAGAAAGTTGCTTAGCCCTGCTTTAAGACATTACACCCCAATCATGCTGATAAGCCGCTTGTGGTTTTTTTTTTTTTCAGTAAAAACAATCTGAATATTGCTAACAATCATCATGCTTTGTGTAATTATGCTACTTCAGTGCACAAATTATTTTATTTTACTTTTTTATAGACAAATTATATAAAATGGCATAATGGCGTAACTGAAAATCACTTTTTTTTTCAAAGTTAAGAATGTTTTAACGTAAGTAAGTCGTAAGTATGTTAGTCGAACGGGATGATGATCAGAATGAAGGCAGTGAATTTAGCTGACATTTAGGGTGCAAAGCCAGCTACGCGTGTGATTACCATGGCAACTAAAACTCCATTACTAGATCCCGTGTCACCAGTTTCCGTTGTGGGATAACTTCCGTTGTGTTCTGGCCAGTTGTATTCATGTTGTGCTGTGGGCTTTGCAATTATGTTGTGTGGTCAGCCTTTTTATTTGTGTTGTGTTGTGGCCCCTCCCGGCCTTTGCAGTTTTGAATGCAATAAACACCATTGTTTCCAATTCGCACTCTCTTCAGACACACACACACACACACACACACAAACACACACACATCCCCACAACTGACTTTCAGCATTGTACAGTACCCAGTGTCCATGGACTGTCTTGCATCTCTCTACACATGGCATTACCATTACTCCACCACTCCACTAACGATCATACAAAAGCTTAACAACCCCATTACCACAAAGACCCTTTTCCTCACATAGACAGCACACCGCAACCCTTAACAGTATGGCCTCTAAATCCACATACATTCAATGCACTAATCCAATATCCCTACATACATTAGAGGACAAGTTCCCAAACCCTTCACTCCTTCCAGTCCATATGACCTGTGGCAGTTAGATTGGGTCTCCGTTATGTTCAAAGGAACTATTTTAGATGCTGTAATGCGGCTCTAACTGTTCCCTACTGTTCAGTGTGTGTATGTTGTAAAGGCACATGCTGCTATACTGCCAGTAAAGTTCATTAACTTGACTCCAGTGTAATCAGTTGTAGTGCAAGCATAAGAACACAAGTCTCACCCTCTTTTAATGCAAAACAGACTGACAACATATACACAATTTTACTGCATTTTTTACACCCATAAAATGTGTGTATGTACTTCCTTGATTCCTTTACAAAACGGACATATTGAAATGTGATAAATCACATTTTGTAAATTTCATAAGCATGTTTAAACACATTCTGTCATATACTACCATTATCATGTATTGAAATGTCTACATAAATATAAGCCAACATTTCTAGCAATGGTTTGTTATGCTTTATGTTGTTTATGTTATGTTGCTCCAAACTCTTACGCAGCTCCTACACTTAAAAAGACCCCTCTTGCCGAGAGTGCCACCATCACCTGTGAATTCCAAGGGAACCCCAACGAAATATTTCTCTGCATGGGAGAAGACAGTTCAACATGCAAACACATGGATAAAAACAGGTACTCTGTCACAGCTGTGAGAACTTCTTCATTCACGGCTACCATCAAGGACCTTGTCAAGAGCGATGCTGGCATCTACTGGTGTGGAAAACATGTCAGTTTTGAACAACTAACATTTACCATCCTTTATAAGGCAGCCAAGCTTGTTGATACAGGTATATGAATATCCATTTTCAAGGAAATTCTTAAACTTTTCTAAATCCTTAAATGCCTTTGCTGATTTTAAACTGCATAACTCAAAAGAGTTTTGTCCATTGTGTTTTTGTTATGACCCAGACACAGTACTTAATCAGAATTCTGCATGGCTGGCAAACATAAAGAAATATCATGCATGCATGCAATCAATCTCAATAAATACCAAGTGCAGGCAGTAATATAACATGCTTATAGTATTAATAATGATCTAAGGAGATTACTGTAGTTTAGCATTACTATTAGGTTTATGTGCAATGATGCCAGAGTCAGTCAACTAGGCTACCTCTCAATAATAGCTACAGTATTTCCATCCTCTACAGGGCCCAACCCCACTGAACCCACAGTCCCAGCAACAAAATCCCCAGCAACAACAGCCCCAGCAACAACAGCCCCAGCAACAACGTCCCTAGCAACAACATCCCCAGCAACATCATCCACAGCAACAACATCCCCAGCAACATCATCCACAGCAACAACATCCTCAGCAATAAAATCAATGATAACATCCAAGAGTCTTCCAGGTCTGTGATTATTCAAATGTTATTTTTTTCATTCAAAGAGTAGCCAAGTATGTGTGTCTCAAAAGGGAATAAAGTGTGGTAACTTTGCACAACAGCAATCTTTAATGAGAAAAATAGATGTTGTAACTGATATTTGTATTTCCTTTCATCCTCTGAACGGCTACCAAAAAATACATTTGTATTTCCAGCTACCTATAACAACGTATTGATGAGAAATTGTCTTAGCGGGGTCAGGCTATAGGCCATTGATGATGCCTAAGATTTTTTGGGTGCAACCAACTTACCTAGAATTCTACAGTAGCTCAATGGGGCTACAACCAGAAATAAAATCCAGTTACAAAATATATAGAAAATTTATGTAGGCCAACTGTACATTTTTGAAAAGATACAGTTAAATTAGGTTTACACACTGTCCACAGTTGTCTATAGCTAATATTGCAATTTAATAAATTAACAAACAAATAGCTACCAAAAGAATATTACCAAAAAGATTATCTAATGTGAGCAAAAACATAATAATAATCAAACTGACAAAATTTCCACTAAAAGCAACTAATAGGTCCAACAGTAGTTCTAATGAAACATGCCTCTATAGTACAAACTACAAACATTAGAATAAATATATATCTCTTAATCTAATTGAATTTGAAAAAAAAAAACAATGAATATGTTAAATTGAAAGGGAAAACTGATTTTCTAAAAACAAAAACCTTTGAATTTGAACCTTTGAAACATGGATGCCATTATGCGTCATGGAGGAAAATCATGGCATTGTGGTCATAGTGAATTTCTAACAGGCATTGATTTTACTTAGATGTCTTTAAATATAATTATATTTCCATATTTTTAGATGAGCACATCACACAAATAACCAGGACTACAGCAGTAGTGTTTTGGTCCACACCTCCAGGCTTGAAGCTGTCTTCCTCTACAGGTGGCCAATATCTCAACAAACACTGTTGTGGCATTTTCATATGTCTTTTTCACTGACCTCTAGAACACCACTGAATCTCATGTTGATGATGTTGATGTTGATACGTGTGTGTGTGTGTGTGTGTGTATTGGTAAATTAAAGTAGTAGTGATGTAGATTACCTGTTCTTGCTGAATTCTGGCTGACAATGCAAACAGAAGTGTTTATTGTAAATGACTGTCACTCCTGGACTTGTGTTCATTCTGTGCTGGGTGTTTATGTTGGCCCATGTCGATTCATTCAGGATTCCTAGTTGCCATGGTTGCGTGTATTTCCGTGGCCTTGGTCCTGGGAGTTATGATGATATGCAGATACAAAAGCAAACCAGGCGAGTCATTCTAATCTATCTGTGGACTTACATTTGTTGCATATTAAATATACTGTACATATAACATATGCTTTTAGTAATTTTCTGGAAAACAGAGGATGTTTATCTATGGATGTGTATATGCACAGGAGCATACTGTATATGAATGTAACATCTCTCTCTCTCTCTCTCTCTCTCTCTGTTAGGTAACAATCAGAAACCCATTGATGTCACAGCTGAGGGTCCCACATCGCCCCCTGGTGTTCCACTGTACTCACTGCTCCAGCTGCCCCAACAACCCTCCATTTGCCACACCTATTCCTCCATTCGCTTCCAGCCAGCAGGGGGCAGTAATGCTGCCACAAGGGAAGTGGAGGAGAACTCACCTTACTACAGCACTGTGAAGACTGGTTAGATGGCCACCAAAGCATAGTGGTATTGTAACTGCTTAGAAACTTTGCTATAGCCTAGTGGCGGGGGCTGGACAATTAATCACATTTGCAATATAAACGCAATTTTGAACAGCGCAATTTCGAAATCACAGAGGCGCGCTAAGTTTTTTTTGTTTTGTAACTGCATAGACTTAATTCATAGACTTGTTTGTTAGCCACACTCTGCACATGTTAAACAAGGATTGGTCAACGCAACAAGATATTCTCTTGAATAAAAATATGCTGATTAATGAGTAGGCCTAGTTCATTTTCTATTTTTAATCAGAGATTGTGTACAAATATGCATATTAATGGGACATATGTGGTGCTTGTGTTTTTTATTGTGAAAAATCTCAATAAAATCACAATCGCAATATTGGTTGAAAAAAATCTCAATTTTGATTTTTGGTAAAATCGCACAGCCCCATTAGTGGCAATGTCTTATTATAGACCGCCAAGCTTAGTGGTGTAATGACTACTGCACCAATATTGCCAACAAACACCAGTAGTGAATTCCTCGAGTTCTTGAGACTTGATTTGGTTGGTCTCAAATACAGTGTGCATACTGTATAATTTCTTTTATAATGATTAATACATTTTGCAACATGGACTTTTGACAACCAGAGCATGCCAACAGTAGGCCTGGGGTTAAGGTTTGGGGTTTAGTACCAATCAAAAGACAGAATAAAGGTGGAACTTTTAGAGATATATGCTACTAGACAATAATTAAATGTCATTAATGGATATCAAATGAAAGTCTGTTAACTAAATAATAATAATAATAATAATAATAATGGTGTTTATCTCTCTCTCTCTCTCTCTCTCTATATATATATATATATTGTAGATTAAAGGAGGAACCAATATAACTTCATTTTGTTTTAGGCAAACTAAACAATCTCCATCCCCATTTCTGCATATTGAAATTGGTTTTGTAACAGATATTTCTTCCTGTTTTATATTGAATTATCACCTATCTTCTTTGAAAAAAACTAAATAAATATGACTTTTTTTATTGTATTGTTGATATATTGTTATTGTTATTAATTATATATAAATTTGTTGCTATATTATACACACACACACGCATACACACACACACACATTCCACGCTGGTGGAATGACCTACCAAAAACAATCAGAACAGGGCCATCTCTGGAGGCCTTCAAAAAGCTCTTAAAGACCCAGGTATTCAGAGAACATCTTCTATCCTAGCACTAAAATGAACTGAAGCACTATTCCCTTTCTGCTATGTAGCTTGATTGTTATCCTCTTTTTGTAAGTCGCTTTGGATAAAAGCGTCTGCTAAATGCATAAATGTAAATGTAAATCAGAGACTGCGTCCAGAGTCAAATGAGGAGTCCCCCTCTTTTATTGTCAACTCAGCCAAACAAACAAAAAACTTCCCACAACTGTAAATTCAATAGAATTCACTCACAAAAATCCCCTCTGTCTGTGTCCTTAAGTGAGATAATATGGATTACGTACCGTGATGCACAGGGAACAAGGTTATCCAATATATTTGTATGGATATATCCATATACTTTATACTCCTCCAGTTCTCCAATTTCTATGCGAAGTGTATGCAAGATGGCAGCACGTCTGGTGAGTGGGATTGCCAAGGTCTCTCCATTGTTCATTTCTTGTAAAGAAATAAGACCTAAAACCTTTGTAATGAGACATAAAACTGTATTTTAACTTCTACCCAGTTGTCACTCTGAGCACAAGTAACTGAAGTCCAGTTCTCACTTTTTAGAGGCACTATTCAATGAAATTTACACCATGGTTTACACATGATCCCAAATGAGACATACAGTCATTTTGTGTCCTTATCCTGGACATTAGCTCCAACATAGTGGGCCTTTACATGAAGTCTGTAGTTGTCCTAGTGATTTACAAATAGCCTGCTTCATTTGACTGAACTGCCGTGACTACTACCTGTTTGCTCCTTGTGAGGTTTGTAGCCATGCAACTTTTATCAAAACCTCAAATCCAAATATTTTTGTATCATAAATTCTGTAATAAGATAAGATACAGAAAATAATATTTATACAGAGGATAAAATGTATCACAATTCACTTGGAACATGAAAATTAAACTGTTTTAGGCAGTTGTAATTAAAGTTTGCTATGATATTTAGAGCAAATGTTTTCCACATCAGAGTTGTGTTTTTCAGCAAGTTTGCGATTAATTTTGATCAACCGTATGTTTTTTTTTTTTTTTTTTAAATGTTAATGTACAGTACTTCCAGTATACAACTTTTCATATAGAGCATTCATCTTGTGATGTTTTTTTTTGTCTCAGCATGGTTACTCACTTTCAAGTAGGCTATTGTGTCTAGATAATTCAAATTTTTGAAACATCAGGTGTCATCTGGAATATTGTATGTTTTATAAATTCTCATGATGGGCCAACTTAGCAAACACTGAGCTAACATATAGTGCTGACTTTACTGTTTACTGAAAATAAAGGTGAGTAGTTGAACAATTAGGTTCACATATGCTTAGGTTTTTACACTGTAAGAAAGATGCTACATCCTCAAATGACCCCATTTAAACAAGGAGTGCTTGTGGTGTCTTCAAATTGCTGAGAGGATTCTGTCATGCCAGACAAGAGTTGGGCAACACCTCTACTAAAAGGGAACAACTTTGACTGCAAAAATGCAATTCTATAAATCCTCACTGGGCCACCTTGGCAAATGCCGCGAGGACAATTTTTATGGTGTCAGGAGCATGGAACTGTGTTACAAGCAATCAGCAAGTTAAGAACACTAA
>JAGFZM010005723.1:2500-46522 GCA_017657215.1 Limnothrissa miodon
TGCTCATTTGAGACAATGAGCATTAAAGATGACCTATTGCTCACACACTTAGAGTGCAAGACAATCAGCAAGACAGTAACAGCTTAACACACACTATAAATAACTAATGGGTATCCAAACACCAAGCACACAGTAAACAACTAATAAAATTACACAGAAGAACTCACTTTTTTTACCAATGCGCAGAGAGACACTTCTCTGTCTACCTAATCTGTTCCAGGCCAAGCAGTAGTACCACCCACTCTCCTTGGTGCTATAGTTCTGGCCCGACCCTACAGGGGGCGACACCATGGTCCTAAACCACGTGTAGTTCTCCACGCTTGGGTTGCCGTCACTGCTGCATCTCAGGGAATGGTCAGAAAGAGCTGATACTGAAGTGTGTCGAGGGGGATCTGCAAACATACGCACACACACACACACACAAGCACACACACACACACACACACACACACACACACTCACTAAGATGAATGAATTATTTAGAGTGGACGTGGTTATGGTAGTTTATCTTGTGTGGAAACAATTGTTAATTGTGTGGGAATGTTTAAATTTCATTTCATACTGTTCTAGAAAAGAAAATATATAAGGTATGTGACTACATTTCTGGGACTGTGGCCGCTGAACACTTACAGAGGACATCAAGTGAAGTAACGGTTGAATTCCGACCTCCGTGCTTGTTGACTGACAGACAGAAATAATGTCCACTATCAATTGTAGTCACATTGCCGAAGGTGTACGTAGCTTCCTGTCCTATCTGCGATACTTTGGTCTCAGTCTTCTTGTACAAGGTGTAGTTCGTGACAGGTGGACGGCCATCACTGCTGCATGTCAGAGTCACAGTATGACCCTCGAGAATGTCGCCAGATGGGGAAATAGAGACCAAGGTTTTCTTTGGGGGATCTGAAAATGAAATAAAATGACCACAAATAATAATGGTATCGATTAAGCTTGATATTTAATGTTGTGAAATGGTAGATGAGATATATTCTCAGTTGCAAAAAAAATGTATATTCAAGGTCAAGAAAAGGTGAAAAATCGAATTGCTTACAGTGAATGTACAGAGATCTAGTTGATGAATTCTGTCTTCCGTGTTTGTTAACTGCCAAACAGAAATACTGTCCACTATAATTTGGTGTGACATTGTTGAAAGTATAGCTTTGTCCATTTCCTAATTGTGTTATGTTGGGTCCGGTCTTTCTATACCACGTGTAGTTTCTGACAAAGGGCCGGCCATCACTGTTGCACTTCAGAGTCACATCATGACCCTCAACGATGCCATCAGACGGGAAAACAGAAACAGAAGTTTTCCTCGGAGGATCTACAATATAGGAGGTTAAATTAAATAATGGAGGATAAATTAGATAATGTTGTGGATGGTAATGGATAACAGGGAACACTTCACGTGTATCAACTGTGTATTAACCACATTTCACCTACTAATCTCAATAGTTTCGACAAGTAACCTCGCCATCACTAAATCAGATTTCTGCCTGATAATTGACATTTAAACTGTGATATATATCTGAAGTGCTTTAATCTCTGGGCATGTAACTGAATATGAAATATCTACTCTGCTTGGATGAAATTAATTCAGTAACGATAAACATCCCATATCCTGCAGTTCACATTGCTGTGCCATAGCTAACATAGGCCACATTGGGGCAAATATTCAGACAAATAACATTTGGTAACACTTTACAGATCGGTAATAAGTGGGTAATGTTATGGTAATATGTATGCAATTTCATGGTAATATTATTTTTAAACCACATATTACAAATAATTAATGTGTAATTTCTAGACAATTGTTGTGCAATTACCATACAACAACAATGCAAATAACTTGGATTTAAGGGTAAAATAAAATGGTAATAACTGCTGTAAATATGTACTTACCGAAGCCATGAATTTACTTACTGTGATGTAATATTGCTGTAATTACACCAACACGATGGTGCTATGAAGGACTAAATTACATAGTAACTTCTAAGTGTTATGGCACAATTACACAGTGGTCAAAATCCAAGTTATTTGCATTTTTGCTGTATGGTAATTGCACAGTAATTCTAGAAAGTCTAGAAATTACACATTCATTTTTTTGTAATATGTGGTTTAAAAATAATATTCCCATGAAATTGCATACATATTACCATAACATTACCCACTTATTACCGACCTGTAATGTAAAGTGTTACCGATCATTCCATATATCACTATACATAAATCCCATAAATCCATTGCCAACCCTAACCTAACCATAACCTAACCATAACCTAACCCTAGGCTGATATATGAAGTAACTCTTTTAGAAAAAGCATTGAGGCCCTCACAAGCTGCTTAGTGTTGTGGCTTCACATCAACAACTGACAGCATTGACCATGATAATAAACTATATAATAAACTATATAATAAACTATATAAGCAGCAACTTCAGTAGTGAACCAGGCATTATACCCTGCAGAAAAACACTAGAATACAGTACTTTTCTTAAAAGAATAATAATAAGAATAATAATAATGATAATAATAATAATAAGAAGAAGAAGAATACTCACATTGGATGTGCAGTGATCTAGTTGTTGAAGTTTGCCTCCCGTGTTTGTTGGTGGCTATGCAGAAATACTGTCCACTATCACCTGAAGCCACTTTCTCAAGGCTGTAGATTTGTCCGACGCTTATCTGTGATTCCATGATTCCAGTCTTCTTGTACCAGGTGTAGTTCTTCACAGATGGACGGCCATCACTGCTGCAAGTCAGAGTCACAGTATGACCCTCGAGTATATCACTGCGTGGACTCAACAACACTGACGTTTTCATTGGAGGATCTAATTTGTGGTCAACAAAGAAAGAAACAAACATACATTATTATTATAATATAATAATATTATGTTAACATGAAAACATTAAGATGCATGAAGGATATTGCAGAGTTATGAATAGTGAATGTGTGTTTATCCACTAGGGGGGGATGAGCCTGAAAATGTTAACCGTAGCATAAGTCACATGACATTATCTCAATTTCTCATTGGATGGTCGGGTGGAGGTGATACAGTTTTCTGACGACTGAAAGGGAACAATGTCACTTAAGACCTGATACTCAACGAATACTTTTAGCTTTTTTTTTTAGCTGCTCTTTTTCAACAGTAAATTATATTCAAGTTGATATTTTTGAGTTTGAGGAGTTTTGTTGCATCAGATGTTTACAATACACATAGACTTTAGTGTCCATTAGTGGAGTGCTGTGCTAGAAGGACCTGCTACTACATTAGTTAATTAATTAAAAACATTAACATTTGATTAGTTAAACACAGCATGCATTGATGAGTAATAGTTGAATGACTAAGGATGGCAATGATAATGGTGAAAAAGCTGGACACGTTCTCAGTAATGTACTGTCCTCACTGACTGAAAGAGGTCAAGTGAGTTTCATTGTGTTTTCTCACCAGAACAAATAGGCAACCATGTGCTGTCTGTTTAACACTCACATTCTACAGAGAGGTTGAAACCAGGTGAAAAAATAGTCGTTTCGCCATGAACGCCACATGCATACTCCCCTTCGTTGCTTAGGCCAACCTGATTCAGAATCAGTGGGTTTGACTCAACCGCAAACGGTATTGAGTTCTTGGACCACACGTATGGTGTGCTAGCCTGTGGTTGGCATTTGGTAGTTGAACACTCTAACATCACTCTTGCCCCAACCACAGCAGTTTTGGGACCAGAAACTTGAAGACCTGAGTTATAATGAGAAGGGAGTTAGGGAAGTGACACAGTTCCTAAAATGCTATATATATATATATATATATATATATATATATATATATATATAAAATAAAAAAAGAATAAGCATAAATATTATAAAATGACACCCACACACACACACACACACACACATATATATATATACACTATTTAGTGTTACTGAAAACTAAAAATAGTAATTTACACATATGTTGAAAAAATAAAGTTTTTTTACAGAATTCATACCTGTGACATTCACCTGCACTCCAGGTTTACCTGCCCACTTCTGAGCAGTGACGTTTGTGATGATCCTGAACTGAAAGACTGCAGCGTCGTCAGGCGACAAGGATGACAATCTCAGGCTGCAGCGGTGGACCATGTCCCCCAAGTACTGAACTCGGCCGCGGTAGCGCCCCGTCGTAGAAATGTCAGAGCGAGTGTTGGGGTCAGTGAACCAGAATGCTTGCGTGACCAGCAAGCCCTCTGGGTGGGAAAACTCACACGGCAGGACTACTGAGCTCCCCAGAAGAGCACAGACACTCTGCAGGCCATATTTGACGTCCCACGACTGGCCGCAAGTGCCTGAGAATGTACAGAGAACAGACGACAGAGAACAAACATATTTGACATATTTGTTTGTCAATTTGTTGTCAGTCGGTCTCACATTTAAAAAATAGTGCTATATTGTTTTCATCACCATCCCTCTCTTACTGTAGCCTCGCCCTCTCCAGCCCGCCCTGTACTTTCATTTCATTTCATTTCGTCCAGAGGGTCTGGGACCGCTGTGGGTAGTAGGGCCACGACATCTTTTCCGCAGATAAAATTAAATTAAGATTGTTCTTGTTCAGACTTCAGACTTCTTCATTGCCTTATTATATACAGTCTATGGTCATTTCTCACTAGAACACTCCCACTTATCGCTGATTGGGCCGGCAGAATGCTGACCTGGAGAGAACAATTGTCAATGCAGCGGTCCCAAACCCTCTGGACGAAATAAAATGAAAGTACAGGGCGGGGCTGGCGAGGGCGAGGCTACTGTACTCTTACTGTCAGGTTCACGTTTGTGTATGTCACAGTTGAGTATGTCTTTGCTTCTGTGTCCTTTGTGTGTTGGCCACACCCGCTCACTCTCACTAGTCCTGTCATTGTCTGCACCTGTGTCTAATGGTCTGTCATCACTTAAGAGATTATTGGTTCATTGGTGGAGGTACTTATAGAAGTATTTTTCAGTCTTGTTAGCGCTTGTGTCCTGTTAGCTCTTGTGTCCTGTTAGCTCCTGTCTCAGTCTTGCATCTGTCTTGTATTGGCTCTGATGTGTTTGTGTTAGCCCTGCTGAGTCATTGTTAGCCCCTTTGTCAGCCCTGCTCTGCCTGTCGCCCTGCTTTGATGTGTCTCAAAATAAAACCAGTTGAATTCTGACTCTGGCACTTGGGTCCTTCCGTGAATTTTGACAATCACTCTCTCTCTCTCCAGCTAACAGCAACCAGGCCTGCGAGCATCCTGTGCGTAGCCACCCGAGCTAAACTTAGAAAAGTTTGCAAGCATGCAGCAACCGATACATAACACTTATAAAACAGCATTCAGTACAAAACTGATTGACTGAAAATTGTCATTTTTTAAAATCCAGTGCCATGAAAATGCCACGGTATTTACATGGAAGCAATGATTACATCTAATTTCAGTATTTGCTAGTTTTATCCTACATGTACAAAATACTGAAATGCTACTATATTATGTATATATGTACATTTTTACATAATGTACATTTAATGTACTTTCTCACTAATGTACTTTCTCACTTTATACATTCCAATCAAAATCATTGGTCACAGATAAAAGACGGAATATAAAAAGAGTTATGATCAGCAAAAGTGTGGGGGTTACGAGAAATGAAGGGAGTTATGGTAACCACAGGTAGGCCTACATTGGACTGCTCGGGTGCAATGCAAAATCAATGGCCACATACAGAAATAAAAAAAAAAAACAGAATCTAATACTTTTGCCTTGTTATTCATTTTTTAGGCTACGTAATAAAATGAATATTTGGCTGTGTGCTAACCATGATTTCATCAACACAAAGCACCATTACAATGTTAGATTGTGAGACAGCCTTAAACCGACCTGACATTTCGCTCTAGTCATAAAACAGCCTAGGAGAGACATTTAGACAGTTGTTGTACTGTTCAATTAGTTCCAGATCGTGTTGGAATAAAACTGAATGACACTTGCCTTGTTGTGTTATCCAAAGCCAAACGAACAGCTTCAGACTCCAACATGTTAAAAAGAACCAGGACATTTTGAAGATGATGACCCTGGTCGTTCTGGCTCCAAGCCTGATGTGCACTTAGCATGACCTCAGGGTGAGCTCGACGCATGGTAGTTTCCTGTGGTGGATGGGAGGTGTCAACGCCACAATTGACCCATCTCCCTCTCACCTTTTCTCTTGTACTCTTTCTCTTTTGTCATGTTCTGTCGCTTTGTCTCTCTTTATAATGTATACCACAGTTGTTTAAGTTACTTGCAATGTATAAGTGGCAGGAGGGGTTGAAAAGGAGGTTATGAGTAAACTTCTTTATAACAATCTTCCTCAACAACACAAGCACTGCATTTATATAGTTTATAGTGTTTATATATTGATATAGTGTATATTTTCTACCCCTAAGCACTGAAAGTGCTTTGTAATGTAAAGGTTCCAAGTGCTTCACTGTGCCACCAGGGCCGGATCAACATGGCCAGGGGCCCCTAGGCTACTGGTTTCTGCAGGCCCACCCTCGCCCACGCATAAGGGGCTCGTAGGCTGAAGCCATATAAAGCCTGTGCATTGATCCGGCCGTGTGTGCCACTATCAGCCTGATACAAACAAAACAGCATCAAACCTACAAATATCCATCAAGAACAATAAGTACAAAATGAAATACTTAGGACTTGTTCCGTAACTTGTTAAGTTCAACATGCTGATTGTAAAAAAGTCTCTATCACATGATTCACCTCTACAGCTGTGAACAGCTGGTGTGGAAATGTGGTTAGGTGTTTTTTTTTTTTTGCTTTGAGAAGATGTGGTTAGTCGTCACGACAACAGCTCTGACCTGTCAAAGTTTTTTTTTTTTAAAAGGCTATTTTAGTTCCTCTCTCTCTCTCACTCTCTCTCTCTCAACCCCCCATTCCCCTCTCCAAGCAGAGAGCAGTAGTGGCAAGAAAAGGCATTTCTAAAATTTTCTTTACAAAATGTGTCAGTCCAACTGTGTGCATGAATAACACACTGTCAGATCCTTCTCTGCTGACTCAGCTCACTAAAAGCATCTATCATAAGCCTACTTATTGACAATATACCCAATTATCCCTTCATGTCTTAGAAGTCCTCTAGTTTCTCCATTTTTAACATTCAAGAATACTTACTGACCATTGGCTTTCTGAACTGCTGTGGCTTTGATTGGGATGTATTGCTGCGCCTGAGCTGTTCAATGTGCTGATGTACCTTGCTTGACCACTAGAGTGTGCTGTTTTGACACATGTCACATTACAGTCATGGGGGATTCATGTGATCCTTGGTAATTTGATCCTCACACTTTGACTTTGCTAATTATGTTAATGAGTGATTCATATGATTCCTAGGTCAGGTGATTAGGGGTGTGGTCTACAGTTCACACCCACAGGCCAGGAGATATAAACTCCTTTGGTTCCCATCTCCAGTCTAGAACTGATGAAGCTTTCTGGATAGCAAGTGAAACGTCTTCACACTCAAAAAGATGTCCCGTTGCCTTAACTGAACACTATGACTATGACCTGGATGAATGTGTAGTGCGACAAAAAAATACAATGTATATAGGCCATCTGTATCGCCTACGAGGAAGAACAAAGGAACTTCGGCCTTGTCCCTCAAATGCATGTTCCTGAACAGGATAGAAGCATTGGTTAGTGGTAAATATTTCGAGAAAATACAATTAATCTGACTCCATAAAATGAATAGCTATGACCTCGAATATTACCAAGTGGAACACAAGAGTGGCATAGTACATCAGAATAGATAAGGAACAAGTGGAACAATGACTGGTTTATTTAACAGTAAGTCAACGAGTAGCCTAAGATAACAGCTAAACCGACATAACAGTTATATGAAATAACCAAATTAAACTCAATAACTGATAGTCAAAGAAAGAGAGGGAGAGATATAGAGAGAAGCAGAGTCCTGGCCTAGTAGCCCAAGAGAGAGGAGACCAGCAAAGTCAGAGTCCCGAGAGCAGAAGAAGCTCCAGAACTTGAGCAGAGCACTTTCTTTTATCCCCAGACATACAAGACAATAACCCTCTGCCTAAAGCTGTGATTGGTCAGACAGCTGGCACCGACAGAGAAGTGTAAAGTCATACTAACATACAGTACACAATATAGTTACTTGGGTATAATCCATATGAAATGTGTGTGAAATAATGGACGACCAGAGCTAACACACCACACAAGCACTCACAGTCCAGCCCTGGGGTTGGTCCCAGAAGCTCTTAGCACTGGTCAGGCCTGGTGTCGTCCACTGTGGCCCTTAGCACTGTCCAGCCATGGTGAATAAGAGATCAGATGAACTACCGCATTTCCTGAAATAATGGCCAGGATCAATTAATAGCCGGGCCTGGTTTAATGGCCGGAGGCGTGGCCGATACGTGCATTTAAAGGCCGGGCCTGATATACTAAAAAATTGAGACATTTGGCAAATGCAAAGAAAAAACACAATATTTATGTCGTCCACTGTGGCCCTTAGCACTGTCCAGCCCTGGTGAATAAGAGATCAGATGAACTACCGGTACTTTAACCGGAGAGACATACAGGTAGGGCGTACTCACACTAGGTATTTACCAGTACCTTACCATAGCACGGTTGTTTTGGATAATTGTCCACACTCACACTGCACATAGTTGAGTTGCTGTGTTCTGGAAGCTTTACATTTCTTTTTTTTTTGCCTTTATAGATAGGACAGTGGAGAGAGACAGGAAGTGAATGGGAGAAAGCAGGGATGGGATCCCTGGGGGCGGGAATCGAACCCGGGTCGCCGGTGTACTGTGCAGGTGCCCCAGCCAGTTGCGTCACAGCTGGGGCCAAGCTTTACATCTCTAAGTATTTTAGTTACTATAACAACCGGACACTCCAAATATTCTCAGAAATGAAATGGAACATTAGTGTTTATTCCGCCACACGGATTGCCTAGTGTGAGTACGTCCTTACAAGCTGAGTGCAGTTGTGTAACAGGCAGTTGTGTTGAAATGTTAGTATCAAAGATTCTAGAGTGCTACGCGTCACTCTAGAATCTTTGGTTAGTATGTTTGCCTCTTATGCTGGGCTCAAACTACAGGATTCTCGGCCCGATTCTCAGCTGGAACCCCCCCTTACGACAATCGGGGGAACGTTCAGTCCCCAGGCGGATCGTAAGCGATTGTGGGCCCAGTTTCCTTTGTCGTGTCCGACGTTCTAAGAGTTTCTAAGGGTTTCAAGACTGACCGATCAGGAATCGTAGATATCAAACATGTTTGATATTTACGACTGGAAATGGAATGTTGGGCGTTCCAATCGCGTAGTGTGTGCGTGTTTACGACTGTAGACAAGATTGTCGGTTGTGATTCTCTTTATGTGTGCGGCGCAACCCGACATCAAAATCGTCTAAGATTTTTAAATCGTGTAGTTTGAGCCCAGCATTAGACGGCTAGTTCCAATAAAGTACAAATAACATACAAATAAAAGGGTCATGATATGACATGATCACTAGGGTTAGTAACTTCTTACACTTAAGGGTTAGCATTTCTTACACGTAAGAGCAACATCAATATACAATGATAGGCGAAGCTAATAAAAAAATCTTTATATTTAAAAATCCACATTACTTTGAGTAATACCTTTATTCTGTGTTTTGAGTCCTGTTGTAGTTTTGTTTCATTAATTAGTTTTTTTTTCCACAAACAAGTGTTTATTTTTCAGATACAATGATCAATACATTCCTCTAACATGACTGTGATCAGCAGGCGGTTTTCGTCACAAGTAATGAGGCTAACTCGGACAACGAAAAAGAGGAAGTGGCCGGGTTGGCAAAGAGAGAGAGAACATAAGTAAGGGGTGAGAAAAGAGAGAGTGTGTGTGTGTGTGAGAGAGAGAGATGGGGAAAAGAGAGAGAAAGAAAGAGAAAGAAACAAACGAACAAATATAAGACAGCTGGGAGAAGAGAGATAGATAGATATACTGTATATATACAGATAGATAGATAGAGAGAGAGAGAGAAAGGGAGAGAGAGAGCGAGGCCACTGGTTAATGTTGTATGTAACGCTATGTGTGGGTGAAGCACCCAGTCATTTATTAACTTGTTTTTTTTACTGACAATGGTAAACATCTCACTCTTGTTGTTGTAATTACTCTGACAGAGTAAACACACATTTACACTGCAATAATAACACTGCTAAGTTTACGGTGTAGTGAAACTAAATGCACCATTATATGTAGTGGCGAAATCGTGAAAGAGAAGTGAAAAAGTGCTGAAGAAAAAAGGCTGGTGACATCAGTGTGTATTAACAAGAAGTGGTCTATCTCACAGATCTGTTTAGCAGGAGCAGAAATTATAAATAACATTTCAGTGAATAACTAGGCCGACATTCTCCTTCCATCTCCATCCTCCATCTCCTTGTGATCAGCTCACAATGTTTAATTGCAAAAATCAACCATTTTAAATAGGTCTACAAAACATGTAAACCTAAACAAAACTGACTTCTGTGTAAGATTTAGATATTTCTCTTTAACTGTGACAACTGTTGTTTACTGTTGTTATTCTCTGTTCTCTCCCTTCATGTGCTTTCATCATGCATTCAATATGCATTTCATACTTCCCTTTCTTGTACAATTACTCAATCTGCCTCCATGCTACTGCTCTCTTTCTCCCTCTCCTTCCCTCCTTCTCTCTCCCTCTGTCATAACCATCTCTCACTCCCTCGCTTCTCCCCTGTGACATCACAGCGCATGCATTACAACATGACAGAGACAGCATGACACAGAGACAGCGTGACAGTCAAGCAAAACTTAAAAAACTGTATTTAATCCGTTTTTCAAACCTATTTTTTATTTTTTTTTTGTTCGTATTTATTCTATTTGTACACAGACATTCAGACCCACCAACTAAAAGTAAACATGTAAAAAAAAAAAACAGCAACCCTGAAATAGCTGGACCAGAAAAGTAGAGAGGGCAAGGAAGAAAAAAAGGTGTTGAAATCCACTACCGGTTTGCTCTCCACCACAATATAAACAAGTAGTCAGAGCCTGTCAGACTGAACAGTGGATTACCAAGAAGGCGAAAGAACAACATTTCAACAGGCAGGCATCTGAAAAGACTAACGCTGAACACAGGAGAATGCAGACCCTCATCCTTGTGGTCCTCTACCTGCTTAATGGTAGGCCTATTGGAAATTTCAAAACATAAAGTTAACTTTACATTGGAAAAGTGTGTTTTCAAAATAAGAAATTTCAGTAGACGGGTATTTGTGAGATAGACTAATACGCTTTTACATAGAACTACTCGATGAGCTTGATTTGACTTCACTTTTCTGCTTACTGTAGCATAGCCAAGCATTCTGTGTTTGAATTTAAAAAAAGGCCTTAACCCTTTTACTTTGGTTTCAGTTGACTGAATTTATTTAGTTACCATTTGTTTCTACTCTATTTTCAATAAGCTCTCCCTTCCATGAAAGCATTTAAAGTGCGTATGATCTCACCCTACCCATCTTAAAAACATGAAGTAGAAGTAGAATACTGGTTGAGAAGTGTTACTAGATAGATAGATAGATAGATAGATAGATAGATAGATAGATAAATAGATGTATAGATGCCCAAGGGGAAATTCAACGCCCCAGCAGCTTAAGAAAAATCACTCACAACATATACTAGTGTACACAGGATGATAAGCAGATCAACAAAACATGACTAGATTACTAGATTACTAGACAACATTACTAAAAGGAACAACAGAATACAAATACTAAGGGTAGAGATAAGCATGAATGGACTGTGGTCCAGTATGAGGTGTGTGTCAAGGTAGTAGTGCAGGTTAAAAGTCTAGTGACCAGCAATAAATATGTGCATATGTAAAATACACCCACTTTCTCCTAATATGCAAACTGTAATGGGTCTAGTGCATGGCTCACCTGTGGCCTAAATATCCCCAGAACCAGTCTCTCCAGGGTCTTCATCAGGTGTGATGTGAGAGCGACTGGCCTGAAGTCATTTAGCTCACTTGGTTGTGGTTTCTTTGGGACGGGAATGAGACATGATGTCTTCCACAGTGCTGGGACTCTCCCGAGGCGGAGACTCCAGTTGAAGATGTGCTCCAGTGGCTCTCCTAGTTCTGCAGCACAGGCTTTAAGTAGTCTTGGACACAATCCGTCGGGCCCGGCTGCTTTCCTGGGATGGAGTTTCTTCAGCTGTCCTCTGACTTGATCTGCCGTGACAATAGGGGGTAGCTGAGGGGGGGTAGCTGAAGGGGAGAGGGGTTGCCATGGTAGTTGTCACATTGAGGGGGAGGGAGGGGGGAGAGTGTGTCTGTGTCCTGTGGGGGAGGGGTACATCTGGCGAGGGTACGTGTTGCTTTGAGAGTGAGAGGGGAGGTGTGAATTGGGCCGTTAAGCAGACAGTGTCCAGGGGTGATTGGGGCTTTAAGCAGACAGTGTCCAGGGGTGATGGGCAGCCCACGTCCCGTGTGACTTGAGCATGGCAGTCAAACCTGTTGTAAAAGTTAACTGGTTTGCCTTGTCCAGGTTTCCCTCCACTGAGCTGCTGCTCTTCCCCAAGCCAGTGATGGTCTTCATTCCCTCTCAGACCTCCTTCATGTTGTTATCCTGCAGCTTCTGTTCCACCTTCTTCCTGTATTCCTCCTTGGCCTCTTTCATCCTGACTTTGAGCCCCCCCTGTACGCGCCTCAGTTCTGCCTGGTTCCCCTCTCTTAACGCCATCTTTTTCCTATTTAGAAGGGTCTTGACTTTGCTGGTTATCCAAGGCTTGTTGTTTGGAAAGCAGAGCATAGTTCATGTGGGAACAACAACGTCCATACATAAGTGTGTGACCTCCTCCAGATCTCCTCCATTCTGTAGTACACTCCAGTCTGTGGACTCAAAGTAGTCTCTCAAAGCCTCATCCGCTCCTGGGGTCCATTTCCTGAAAGTGTGTGTGGCAAACGGTAGCCTCTGTACTTTTCGTTTGTAAATTGGCTGTAAATGAATGAGGTTGTGATCTGATTTTCCAAGTGGGGGAAGGGGGGTGGCACTGTATACGTCCCTCACGCATACATTCTTTAAATCACATTTTCTAGGGGTGTCAACATGATGCTTTTAGCAGGTTGAGAACCAAAAGCATACAAGACTAGATCAGGCTTTCAATAAACTTCAATAAGCTTTCAATAGCAGTTTTTATGATCAAGACCTGTCCCCTCCTGAGCTTTATCCATCCAAAGAAAATTGTCTGGAAAACCAGACTTGCCACTATGTACTATCTGCTCTATTTGTGTCTTGTATTCATAGAATGCCTAAAAAGATAGGTGGCAATTCTTCAGGGGATCAGAGCCTAGTAGTAGTATGGTTGTGTTAGTAAGAAAGTGTTTTTTTTTCACTTACTTATGCAGGTATTTTTTTCTGTCCCACTAGGACACACTAGTTTTAAAAAAAGTGCTACTCACCGAGTGGTTAATAGTGCTCACTGATGCTCCAAGACATTAATCGTAGCAAAATAAAGCTTCTGTCATTCTGTCATCATTTATTTGGAACTGTTTATATTAAGAAATAAAGGGTCTTCCAATAGAAACCTATGGGACCTACTAAATGGCAAATAAAACATGACAGAAACTTTATTTTTGCTACGATACTTGGGTTGGAACATCAGCTAACACCACTAACCACTCGCTGAGTAGCACTTTTTAAAAACCATTTTTTTAAGGATAGAAAAAAAAATACCCATTGCTAGCCATTTTGAATCAGGCAGAGCGATTCTACAATTCCCAAATAGCTGAGACTGGAGCAATCGTCAAAATATCAAGGTCAGCCACTTTATTGTATTTAAGACAACCTGTGAAAGGGGCTGAAAGTGTTAAAAACCAAACTATACCTCTACCCAACTTCTGGGAGGCAGGCTTAGTCACGGAAGCCAGGCTAACCTTACCCTGCATTCTACTCCTAATTTATCCCATGATTCTTTGTTAAGCTACTCTGTTCTACCTACTCCGGCTGTAATGATTAATTATTCTAGTGGTCATAATGATTATCTAGGTATAGCATTCCTCTGTGTGAAATTTCAGCGTTGGAAAAATAGTGAACATGTCCTATATCAGTCCCTCCAGGATTTCGCGGGCCTTTTTTGTGATTGTTGCGGCCTAAAATACCTGATGTTGCGGGAGTTTTTCCCAAAAAATGCGATGAAAGTTGCGGTGATTTTTAGTTTGTTGTTGTGATTATATTGCGTGAGGAAGTAAAAGTTGCTATAAGTAATTGTGATTTTCCCTTTTTTACTTTTTTTAAAATGAGGAAATATTAAATTATTACTGAAAAAAAACATTAAAAGAACAAAGAAACTGAGAAATTATTGTAAACAACCTTACTAGGGCTGCCAACTCCCTCAACCTCAAATGAGGGACACTTTTCTGGATATCTCAAAAAGATGAGGGACGCTTTCTTGCAGGTGTATGTGCACAAAATGGCAAGGTTTTATAAATCCACCAAGTTCACAGTTTAAAAGTACAATCCACTACTTGCTCCTTTTCTTGAAATACTGTAGAACTAGAATATAATCAACAAACCCTGAAAAGTTTTACAGCAGGCCCAACTTTTGAAAACATTTAAAAATGTAACAGCATAGAACTTTTTGTCATTGTCCATCTGTCTCACAGGCTACATATGCCTACTGTAACCTACATTTTATTGGTTCCACTTCTGACTTCTTTCATAAGTATAGCCAATGTGCAATAATATTGCCTGTCTCTTTGGTTATCCTAAGTTGTCTGTATAACAATATATTATAACCAGTTGGGCAAGCTAATCAGGAAATGTAGTTAACTAAGCACCCACCAGTTACTCCACATCAGATGAAACTCCACTACACCAAAGCTATTTAAGACCAAATATAGCTAAAATGACAGTAGTTCAAAACAGCTACATTTCTAATGTACAAAAAGGCCTATATTTAATAGTCCAACTTTCTTCTAGACTGTTACTGTATTGATTAACAAACAGCTCTCTCAATAGCTATACAATACTAACTGATTAGTATATAGCCTATTGATATGCCTACTGTATGCCTGTTTACTGTGATATGATCATACATTGTGGACTTTTATTTTATTTTTATGGCATGACTGACGCATCAAATGCATCACATTATTGCAATGAACTGATCTTCCATGTGCAGCCTAGATAGAGGATTTGCTGCTGTGAGCTGATGCTTGATAATATAACTTTAAGGATCACTTCATTGCCAAAAAAAAAAAAGCTAAATTAAGCTATCAGAGTCAGTATACTCATGCTGTAGCTTCACTACAGCCACTCTACTAAATGTCGTTAAACTAGCTTATTAATTTGTATTGAAGCTACTGCCCGACATTGATTATAACTTCGACATTTAATTTCAGACATGTGATTTAAAAGGTGTAGAACTTTCTTGCCCATTTGTGATCACTGTTTCTGTCGAATACATTTTGGTGTTGCTCTCCTGACCTGTCTCTGTTGTTTCTTGTCGTCTGGGTCTCTTTGCTCCCTGTCTTACTGTTGCTATCCAGTCAAATGTTTGATAAGCCTATAGCTAAATCGTAGCCTATACCTCCCGATTAAATGTGTTAAGTATTTTAAAAACACGGAAGAAATGCCACCACATAAAAAACAGAAGCAAACGCGTAACCAGATGCGCGTAAAACCCGATTGACTGGGAGAATCGGGGTGCTTCAATGTGGGACGGGCAATTAGAATGCCATTGATCGCGCTGCAAAGTAGACATAGACGTCTGATTCTAGCTCAGTGTAAAAAAGATAGTTTGTCGACGTGAGCTCGACAAGACCACGCAAATGATTGGTCAATTTTGCGGGAAAGTTGCGGTGATTAGTTAAAATTGCAACACCGCCCTGAATTCACGGGGATTGGTTGAAGTTGCGTTGATGTTGCAAATCGTTGACTATATGCTTTCCTATGGCAGTCGAGACCTGGGCATTCAACCGGACTGTGACTGCGGGTGAATCTGTGCTAATCAAATGCAAGTACCCAAACAAGACCACAACATCAGAAAGGATTTTCTTTAAGGAAGCAATAAATGGGACCAGTGTTGAACAAATCAAGAGCAACATGTCTAAATCCGGGTGGCAAAAAACAGGACAGTTCTCACTGTATGACAACACTGAGAAAAAATTCTTTAAGGTGACCATGAGAAATCTCACCTGGAATAACACCGGCAAATACTGGTGTGAAGCCAAAGGGAGGAAGATTGAGGGCACAGAGATCAATCTGAATGTAGTTGATGGTGAGTAACTCTTCACTGACATTAACTGCATTCATACATTTTACTATTTATATTTTTAATTTTATTTATTTAATTTAATTTATACTCTCTTGTAATTATTAAAAAGTCATACAAACTGATACCAAAAATTAAGCATGACATGATTCATAAAGTGTTATGTACAACCCAGCTAGCTTGTGTATACAACCAAGCTTGAGGTGTCACTTACTGTTATCATACATAATAATATTACAACAACATAACACTTTAAATGTTAGAGCTTTATTATTATTTTTGTCCAGTTACAATAGTGTGGGGCAACCATTTTTGGTGTAATGGTGTATATTTTCTATTCTATTGTTTTCTCTTTCATCTGAACCCATAGATATTATGGTCTTTTGCGGTTTTGACAGGAAAGCGAAAAGTCAGATATGAGGTGGCGGAGACAGGAAAGAACATTTCTATTAAGTGCCAGTACGACCTCAAGGAACACCAGAACAAAAGTGACTTCAAATACTTGTGTAAAAATGAACCGGTCGGATGCACTGATAGGATTAGAACAAGGGTGCAAGAAAAATGGGTCACCTCTGATAAAAAGGTCAAAGGGAAAGAGAGGTTCTCTCTCTATGACAACACGACTGCAAGGTTCTTTACAGTCCTCATCACTAACCTCACCACGGAGGAAAGTGGAACATATTGGTGTGGCATCCACACCTCTTTCCAACACTCCAACCTCTCAGTAGACGACATCTCTGAAGTCATACTCACCGTGACGAATGCCAGCAACGGTTTGTGATTGTTATTTAGAGTTTTTTTTTCCTAATCATAAATTATGGTTAATATATTAATTTATCAAAATACCAAGACCCAGCTATTCAGAGAACATCTTCTATCCTAGCACTAAAATGAACTGAGGCACTATCCCCTAGCACTATGCTCCTTAAGGTTTCTGCTATGTAGCTTGATTGTTATCCTCGTTTTGTAAGTCGCTTTGGATAAAAGCGTCTGCTAAATGCATAAATATAAATGTAAATGTAAAATATAAGTGTTGATAGGCTACTCCTTTTCATTTTCACTATCAATAATGTTAGAGTCTTTCTTTTGGAAACTTAAATGTTAATAAATCTCTACTCTGGCCAGAGGCCGGCTTTGGACATTGAGTCAAACACATGGTTCATCAGTTTTGAATGAGGCTGACAGTACTGATAAAAAAAACGTACTCTCTTACTCAGTATACCCAATTCTTATGTGCAATGCCATTTCAGGAAGTGTCCTCCCAATCATTGTGTTTCTGGCTGTGTTGGTGCTGGTATTCGGAGCTGCATCTGCCATGTGTTGGCAATGCAGAAAAAGACGCCGAAAAGGTGAGTAACAGCATTTTCACCTGTGTGTGTGTCCCATGCCCTGTGTGTGTGTGTGTATGTGTGTCCCATGCCCTGTGTGTGTGTGTGTGTGTGTGTGTCCCATCACCCATGTTGTACACCATATTATAGACCATAGGATCTTCACCAGTGCCGCTGCAATTTGATACCCCTGAAATGTAATCTGTTTATTGTGAGGATTAAAGGATTTGTATACGGCTTAAAGGCCCACTATGCCACATTTTTCATTTAATTAATCCGTTTCATACTGTTTAGGATGCTAAAATGAGTCATTACACGGCGAACGAACGGTGTAGAATGCGCGACCGTGGCCAATAGCGGTAGATACAGCACTTGCGATGTTCAGCAGCACGGTCCGCCTCCAATAGAATGCAGTGCAATACAATGCAATACAGCGGTCTTTAGAGGGAGCTCATGAGAGAGAAAAACAGAACGTTGCTTAGCCCCTCTTTAAAGAAATCAATGAATCTATTTATGCAATCCAATGAATGTCAAGGGTTCTTTACAGTCAAGTACATGTGAAGAAATTGACAAATAAAACTGACTTGACTTGACTTGAATCAATCCATAGCCCTGTTGGTTGAGTGTGGTAGTGTAGTGTAGTGTTTAGTGTAGCGTTAGCCTTATTTCTGTGCCTACAGTAGTACATGTTTAATGTAGCGTTAGCCTTATTTACTGTGCCTAAGTACTTGTTTAGTGTAGCGTTAGCCTTATTTCTGTGCCTACAGTAGTACATGTTTAGTGTAGTGTTAGCCTTATTTACGTGCCTACAGTACTTGTTTAATGTAGCGTTAGCCTTATGTGCCTAAGTACTTGTTTAGTGTAGCATTAGCCTTATTTACTGTGCCTAAGTACTTGTTTAGTGTAGCGTTAGCCTTATTTACTGTGCCTTAGTACTTGTTTAGTGTAGCGTTAGCCTTATTTACTGTGCCTACAGTAGTACTTGTTTAGTGTAGCGTTAGCCTTATTTACTGTGCATTACTACTTGTTTGTAGTGTTAGCCTTATTTACATACCTACAGTTGTACTTGTTTAGTGTAAAGTTAGCCTTATTTACTGTGCATTAGTACTTGTTTAGTGTAGTGTTAGTCTTATGTACATACCTACAGTAGCACTTGTTTAGTGTAGCGTTAGCCTTATTTATGTGCCTAGTACTTGTTTAGTGTAGGGTTAGCCTTATTTACTGTGCCTTAGTACTTGTTTATTGTGTGTGTGTGTGTGTGTGTGTGTGTGTGTTTGCAGGTGTGGCAACAAATTCTAACCCTGGAGCACACAACAATCCAGAGGTGAGTAAATGAACATAAATAAACTATGGATTGAATTTGATGTATTATTGTTCATAAAAGCTGATGCTTGCTCTCTCGGTCTCTGTCTCCCTCTCCCTCTGTCAGTGTGGCCATGGAGATCGAGAGAATGAAGAGACACGACAACCCACCCAGTCTCTAAGGGCTGGAACTGTGAATGCCACCGTTCAATTACCCACAATCCTCTCTGAAAACATCATATACTCTACCATTGACTTACCCCCAATCCAGTCTGCCGATGCCACATACTCCACAATAGGGTCTAACCATGTAACATATTCTATGGTTAAATTACCCATAATGCAGTCTGATGATGCAACATATTCCATGATTCATTAGATATCAGATGGATGTTTTGAAGGAGCACATCTACACACAACTGTGTGGTGCAATGACTTAGTTTAAATTGGAGCCTCAGTTGTTCAAACATCTGTGCCAAAAAAAACATTGTTTGACGCTGCCGTGCCTTTTACTGATGATGTACTGTTTTTCAATTATTGTCCTTCAGTCCTTGTCCTTTAATATTTTAATACATGTATATAGATAGATATGTGTGTGTGTGTGTGTGTGTGTGTGTGTGTCTTTGGTAAGAATGTACTTTTTTATGTAAGCTTGTTCAAAGGTCAATTATCAAATATTTTACTTTTATCAAATATTTTACTTTTTGAAATATTTGAAATCTGTTTAAATAAACTTCAGTAAGTGAATTGTAATATGAACATGTTTGTTTTTTTAGGGGGTAGACAGAGATCGAGAAAGGCATTTTGGTTCATTAACAATACATGCTGTGTGAGAAAACTTAGTCTTAGTTTATGACAAATATGGCTGTGTAGGAGTGGGGCGGAGGTGGACAGAAGTTGTAAATTTAGTATTATTTTTGGTATTTTTGGTTGTATGACAGAATGGAAACCATTAAAAGAGGAACCATAACTAGTGCCTTCAATATATAGTGTGTGTACAAATATAAGTAAGCCATAATCCTGATGATTAAACATTTTATTTAGTAGTATTTATTGATTAGTATTTACTGTGAGCATGAAATACGTTTCAATCATGCCCAGGACAGATTACCTCTTTGAGAATGAGATTTTTTAGATAGATAGATAGATAGATAGATAGATAGATAGAGAGAGAGAGAGAGAGAGATTATTTATCCCGAAGGAAACAACATCCAAATATAATGTGCATACGTATACTAACCTACAACAACACGATGGTATCTAAACTACATGGCATCTGTCTGGGAAAAAACAAAAATGAAGTCTTGTGTGGTATTCCTTTAACAGCTAAGAATCAACAAGAATGGGAAGAAGGAAAAGTAGTGAAATTAAATATTTATCAAGATCAGGGGTTTTCATCAATTTCAAATGTCAATAATCACAAACTATTTACAATTCAATTTGTACACCATGGCCTTATTGTAAATGAGTCAGTGTTATATAATGTTTGACACTTACCGCCCCCTGCTGGTGAATAACTCCTCCCCCAGTGTTCTGTAGGGGACCGTGTCAGTTCTGACTTCCCTGAGGATCCTGGCAGCAGGCTTGGGTTTCTCTGCCTGGGAGCTAATGGCTTGAGCTGCAGTCAGCTGGACCCAAGTGAAGTCAGTAATACTGTTCTCCATCACTAATGTAGGAAAAGAGAGAAACAGCTTTTAATGTGGCCATCAAGCAGCCTTGAATACAGCGATGCTGCCATCTACTGGTGTGGAGGTCACTCAGACATCTATGCCCCATGTCAGACTTTGCCAGACAATGCAGCTTGGTATTTTTAAGTACATTTCAGGAATTTGCAAATAAAATATATAAGCATTTAAAGTAAATCACAGACAAGCAAATCATAGTGAAGCATTAAGCATGATTCACTATTTACTAATTAAAGCAAGGGTGTGACTTTGTACCAAAGATTGGGGGGTCAAGAAATCTAAATTTAAAAATAGATAGATAGAATTCATAAATACATTCATCCATTTAGCATACACCTTTATCCAAAGCAACTTAGGGCCCTAGAGCAACTTAGGGTTAAGTGCCTTGCTGAAGGGCACAACAGTGGTAGCCAGAATTTGAACCTACTGTTTCTAGGCTACTTGCAGGCTAACCACTATAGCACCCCGACACTAAATCTTTGTTCCCTGACCGGGAATTGAACCTAGGCCGCAGCGTGAGAGGGCACCGGATAACCACTAGACCATAAATGCCCCATTTCTCAGAGCTGTATGATGGACGCTGCCGTTTGTGGTCTTAGAACGCCCTCTTGTGGCATATACAACTTCTGTGTATCACCAGAAACACATGGTAAGATATTAACCCAATGAGGACATTTTTATTGTGGCAATTGTGCCTTTAGATCATACTTTGATTTAGAGCTTTTCTTTATACTGTATAGGCTTTTGTACATGCAATGAACACATTGTGTGGGTTATAGATCTTATAGATTTTATATCAAGTTGCTTCAGACACTGTAGTTCTGTCTCTCTGACAGTGGGAGTGGTTTTGTGTGGAATTGGTCTCTTTCTTTGCAGAAAACGGATGCGGATCAAAGGCAGAGGTAAAATACACATTCACACACACACACACACACACACACACACACACACACAATATGTATATACACAATGTAGTTATTAATAAGAATTCATCATGTAATGGCATGTTTTTGCACACTGCACCGAAGCACAGGGTGTAAAACAAGTAAAATTGCAACATTACCTAACTTTAGCAGGCCGCTATTTAGTAAAGCATTTTTGGGTAAAATCCTATTTGTTTTTTTCTCCCAAAGGCAATCTGCCAATGTTCTTTTGCTTCCCATACACGCAAAATGTTTTTTTTTTTACTTCTTTTCTATTTTCATAACTGAAAATAAATTCAGAAGCACTGACCTAACCTAACCCAACATAGACTAGCCTAGCCAATTACAAGCCAAGTCAAAGTTACTGCTGTAGACAGCTACATGCTAGTGCTAAATGCTATCTTACTGATTTCAGAAACCTCTCGTATCTAATGGTGATAACTAATTCTCTCCTTCCTGTGTTCCCTACACCGCAAAACCTCAGGAAGCGACATTACAGTGAGCCAGCCCAACCTACCTGCCTGCAATATTGTTTTTAAAGATATTTATAGATCTTTATTCTGCAGTGTTTCTAGTGGCTAACAATGTGTAATACTGCCCTCTACTGGCCTGGGGAACACCTACCCCTATTTTGCCAACTCGTTCCATTACAAATCACCCTCTTAATGCAATGGCTAGAGGGTCGGTCTCACAAATGGATTCCGTTAGATGGACTCCCCCCCACACCATCCCACACAAGGAGAGAAAGGAAAACAAGCCTTCTTCACCAACTCTTACATTCTCTGCCAGCCAAAAAGGCAGAATTGCACTTTGCGCTGTAAAGGCATCCCTATGAAGTACACTACAACTTGCCTGCTGCTAGTAGAGTTGTTAGAAAATGTTGGATTTAGGTACACAACTTGAAGGCTGGATGAATGAGACAATTCGATTCTCTAAAAAGTATTGATATAGTTTAGTTGTTTTTTTTATATCCGGTGATCGTCACTTCACAGAAGTTCATGGTTTGTGGTACTTCTCTATTTTATTTCATGCAATCAGATGAGGTCGCCTAATGACCAGACAAAAGGGGCCCCCATGACAAAAAATCTATTTTTTTTTTCATAACAGTTTTTGTCTAGCAAACAAACCAGGTTCCTCCAAAAACCATGTATGTATGGACACTTAGAACCTCTCTGGAACCTCTATAGAATGTGTCTTATTCAAGTGTACTAGGTTTGGCATGCATTTGAATATGTTTTGCTACATTTATTTTGTATTTACTTTGTGTTGCCAAAAGTCAGCTTCACAGCTACAAAAGTTGATGCACAATAGAGGAACTAACACTCTTTTTTGAAACCACAGATAAGCTTGAGGGAACAGCAGAGCAGAGGAGAGAGAGAGAGAGAGAGAGAGAGAGAGAGACGCACGCAGAGGGAAAGAGACAGAGAGAGAGATTGTGCGAGAAAGAGAAGCACAGAGTTAGAGAGACACATATACACACACACAGAGAGAGAGGGAGGTCGGAGGAGAGAGAACCTTGCTCTTACAGGAACACATTTCAGTGCTCTTGACAATGATGACAGTGACAACTCTGCTGCTTGGAATCATCTGCCTGACTAAAGGTAACACTTTAAAACTTTTTTTTGCCTTTTTGCTCTGCCTCGAGTCAGTCCTTCTATTACTACTAGATCGAGAAGACCAATAGCTGTCCGACATTCAAACAAACTAGCCTACATGTAAAATACACTAAGCTGCACACTAGGTCTAGGCCTCATACAGTACAAAATAGATGCGATGATGCTTGTTTCATCCAATAGGATTCAAATACTCTGTAGCATCCATAAAAAGACATAACACATGATCTGCATATGCACAATATAGAAAGTTCAGAAAGAATGTTCTAGTTTAAGGGTATGAAGTTGTGAAGTGTGAAAGTGGTGATATGGTAATGTGCAGAGATGGTTACCACAGTAGGTGAGGCTACCCTCTCGTGGTTACCACAGTAGGTGAGGCTACCCTCTTATGGTTACCACAGTGCAAGGAGGTGTCAAGTAAACTCATTTCTCAAACTGTATATGGGTGGTTAGACAGTACAAATGTGACGATAAACCACAATTCCAATAGAGATGAACAGGCTACAAAAAGAAGCACCTAGGAACTATGGTTTTGTGTAGCATTAGCCATTAGCATTAGCCTAGCATTATTTATTTGAGCTCCCTGCGTTTGTGTGATTTCACCTACTGTATACTGTTGATAACATCAGTACTGTATGTTAACTGGTCCATCTGGTTAGAAGTGAAGACTCTTTTAGGACAAGTCAAATCAGGTTTATTTTATTTGGCACATTTTATTTGGTATAGAGACAATGTGCTTTGGGTGGAGAGATATCATAAGATGATCTATAATACACAAAACACACTAAGCAAAAGAAAAGAAAAAATACAAAGGGAGAAATAAATACGAATAAGAATAAAAATAAGACTAAGTTTAAAGTTTAAAGTTAAAGTTTAAAAAGAAAATTAAGTCCCTTTTTAAAAGTGAGGACTAATTTTAATGTCTTAGCTTTGTGTCGTCACTTGCAGATGGTTCCTGGGCGCTTACTGTGGATGGACATGCTGGGGAGTCTGTCCTCATCAAGTGTCTGTATAATAAAGATCACAGTGAAAATAGAAAATACTTCTGCAATGGAAAATATAAGGTATCCTGCAATGATCTGATCGAATTGAATGGCCAACAGTGGCACAGCAAGGGGAGATTCTCTGTGTATGACAGCAAGGATAAAGGCCTCCTGAAGGTGGTCATGAGAGACTTAAGAAAGAGTGATGAGGGGAAGTATTGGTGTGCGGTGGATATAAGGTCGCTGCCTGATGAGTACACTGAAGTCATTCTGAAAGTGAATGAAGGTAAGTACTGTCTTTTTGAAGTACTGTAGTTTTAGCAATGCTCAATTTTCTGGTCGTTTAAAAAGCTGCGATAAAAGCAAGGCACAATCAGAAAAAAATAGTAATAGTATTAATTACTGACACATTTAAGACCCATGCATCAGTAAATGCATTTATGTATGTGTATTATGCAAAGACATTGTCAGTGTGGAGAAGAAAGATACACTGTAATGAAGAATGCATTGCTTGTGACTTGCAGCTGCTTACCTAGGCCTAGTTTATAATCATAGACTATTATGGGTCAGATGTGCGAGGAATGAGACACTCCAGGGTAGAATGAGATGCCTTAGCTAAATGGTTAAAGCTCAGAGAACGCAAAGCATGCAAAAGTGACGTTAACACCCTTCCTGCTAGCTACTCACAGCCGTGTATGAGAGCAAAAATATTAGACTGCACACTGTAGCTTGCTGAACTGGAGGGGTCTTTATGTGTATCTTCCCTGGCGGTACATTGCCATGGCCGGTTTATGCCTGAAATGCCTGCTACTTGAGCAAACCAAAAAAAGTATAAAAGCCTTGAAAACAATGTGTAGGCTAACCAATGCAAGAACACATACTGTAGATTCATGTTGATGGGGGGATGTGAATGCATGTGTTGCTAGGTGATGATCATTTAAATGAAAGTTCAAGGCGGGGCTAGCGAGGGCGAGGCTAGGAAGAATGACCAATAAAGACAGTAAAAAAAAAAGCTAACACAGCTTTTTTTTTTTTTTTTTTTAAAAAAAAAAAAAAATGCATTTGTTTAGATACAGAAAGGGGGGTGGGGGGTGTTGAGATTTTGATAATGTTACAACTGTACAAAAATGCAATGCAAAAATTAAAACCAAAGATGCTGAGTCTGTTTTTAAATATTTCTTCCAGGAAGTCCACCAGTTACCAAAGTAACTGAATATGCTAGAAGTACAGTGATAATGAAGTGCAGCTTTTCACGTAGTTACATCGCTAACAAAAAATATTTCTGCAAAGTCAACCTGCCAGGCCCTGGCTGTGAAGGCAACATAACAACCCGTGATAATAATAAGTGGAGTACATCAGATCGCTTCTCTCTGTATCATAACTCTTCTGGAAACTTCTCTCTTGTGAAAATAAGAGAGCTGGCTAAAGACGATGCTGGGACATACCAGTGTGCAGTAGACATACCTTTGTCTCCTGGCAGAAAGGCAGCTGTTGACGAACACATTGATCTGCGTCTGGAAGTGAAAGAAGGTGAGATCATGGTTACATCTCTCTGCACTGAGCCTGTGCATACATTGACACTCACAGTGACACACTTACACTTACACAGTGAAACACTTACACTAACACTACACTTACATGGATACACCACCGTTTCAATTCTTAGTTGTAATCTTAGATCCTTTCGAACAAGCTGACATACTAATAGGCAAGATGATAATGGTCAAATCTGATTCAGTGATCTGTGTCATGCTGGAGCTAAACGAGAGAATAGCTGTTTAAACAACGGCAAATGAAAACTGAAAAACTCAACTAAATGGAGAGGTGGGAAGTGAGTTTATTTTCCCTATATGGTGGCCTACACATGTAACACATTTCCATTGACTCTCCCTGGATAATGACCAGATGTAATTATTTTGTTTGCATATCAGGTGTTACTTGGGAGACTCATAAACAGATAAATGCCACCGTTGGACAACAGCTTAACATCACATGCCAGTACCCTGATCAGCACAGAAATAACCCTAAGTTCCTTTGCAAGGAAATGAGTCATGACGTTTGCGCATACAAATTCTACAGCCAAAATGGCAGAACAGAAGGGAATGGAGTCTCTGACGTGTACTCCCTGCATGACAACACAGAGAAGCAGGAGTTAGTTGTGTTGTTTAGAAACGTCACCAAAGACGCAAGCGGCAAGTACTGGTGTGGAGTGGAGGTCAACAGGAAATCAGGAGGTTACAATGTTTACATCATCAAGATCACATTAAATGTTCCAGGTAAGAAGAACACCTGTTCTTTTCAACTGTTTGATTTGTGACATTTCATTTTTTATCTGCATTTATGTGTTGTATCCTCCTTGGTAACTGGATTTTACTTCTGAGTCCTGTCCAAGTCAAGGCCATGAAGACTCTAATGACACACAATATCAGATCAGAAGTGAAACCAAACGTGAAGTTTCCAATATAACCACATTTTTTTACTCTGTTCTTAATATCCAATATCCATTCATCCTTGCAGCTTCAACAAGTCCCTTTAATTCAACAACAAGAATGCCTACAGCATCAACATCATCATCATCATCAACAACAACAACAACAACAACAACAACAACAACATCAACATCAACAACAGTGAAAAATAAAGGTGCGATTTTACCTATCCAGTGCATATGGATCTGTATGTTTGTGACTTTATACAACTCGACTGTAATGCTCCAACTGAAATACATCTGAGTAACTGTACTGTATGTGATGTTATATCTCCATTCTTTAGGTTCTCCTGTGGTTCTGCCCATGTCCGTCGTTGCAACAGTGGTGGTGGTGGTGATTGCAATTCTTGTCTTTTTTTTCCTTAGGCACAAAAACAGCAGAGGTAAAGGTCAGTGATACTCACTCTTACACTTGTCACTTCACAGCTCATATCTCTCACTTTAACAGTTGCCTTTAACTGAACACTATGACTACCACAACCTGGATGAATTAGAAACTTCAAAGACATGTCTGTCACTTTTTCTCACTGGCCTTGGTGTCACACAGAGTCATCACACACAGCACCTAAACTCCATCCTCATAGCCAGGTCATCATTATGGCCAGTTTTATCTGACACAGTCTCTACAATACAGTATATATCACACAGTTATCGAAAATGCAATTTCAGTGCATTTGCATTGCGCTGTGTTTTCTCGATGATCAATTTCAGTGCATTTGTATTTGCATTGCGCTGTGTATTTTCTCAATGATCTGGTTTAGCAGCTTAATTTGCTGCTATTTGTTGGTAGAGACATTTTTTTTAACACTGTTGTGACTTACTGTAAGTATTTTGCATAGTCAGAAGGGGTGCTATTTACAGCCCTGCTGGTGTTCAGTGAGTGAGTCAGAGAGGGCCTCATTGTAGCTCCTGCTCCCCCTGCTGTACAAAATATTAAATGCAGTACTGCTACAGTATTAGCATGTGTTTGTGTGTTTAATCTGTCTCTCTTTCTCTCTCTCTCTCTCTCTCTCTCTCTCTCTCTCTCTTTTGGCTGTATTGTCCACGTGCATCAGGTCCACCCTCAAACTGCACCAACACTGATACCAACAGTAGAATGGTAAGCAGACTAAATATCAAAAAAAAAAAAAAACATGGCAATACATTTTGAACATTGAACAATTTAGGTTTAGTTGATAGATAGATACTATAGATATTGATCTATCTATCTATCTATCTATCTCTCTCTCTCTCTCTCTCTCTCTCTCTCTCTATATATATATATATATATATATTATGCATATCCCAACCCCAATGTGGGTCTTTTCTGCCTTCTTCAGACAGCACAGGGAGACTGTGACTATGAAGAGGTTAGAGACACAGGCGTCTCAGTATCTGCACCCGTCGACACTGTTTATGCTGAGGCTCAGTGTCCCATCAATCATCCCAGCTCTGACCCCACCTACTCTACCGTCCAACTGAGCACAAGCCATGGAGATGACATCACTGAGGCCCAAGGCCCTAACTATTCCTCTGTCACCTTCCGGAAGTCTCCATCCTCAAACGATGTCTCTGCCAAATTCATTAAAGAAGATCTGTCCAGTGATTACGCAACTGTTATGAGTCCCTCTCACACTTAGTTGTTCTTTATGAATTAGAATGTCTATGCATTTAATAATACATTCTTACTGGCCCAGTGGTCTCAATGCTAGTGTTCCTGCAGAATAGCTTAAAAAACATACAGTTAATAGCACTATGTCTAGCTGCCTGCTAAAGATGCTTTGTATTATAGTAATATACATTGTGTATGTGTGTGTGTGTGTATTCATACACACCAGAGAGCTTCTATTTTAGTTGCTTTGTACTATGTTAATATACAGTGTGTGTGTGTGTGTGTGTGTGTGTGTGTGTGTGTGTGTGTATTTATGCAGAAAGAGTTCCTATTTTTGCCATTTTATTGTCAGTTGTGTTTCAAGCCTTTGCGGCCCTTCTTCAGACTTGAAACATAACTGATAATATAAAATAGCAGAAATGGGAGCTCTCCTATTGGCGTTTTATTATTATTTTTTATATTTTTATGTACATTTTGTACTTGTGGATAATGCACCCAACTTGCATAGATGTGTGTGATTGAAGCCTTTGTGTGTGTGTGTGTGTTTAATATGTTAAGTTTTAATAAAAAATATATTATAATAAGTACACTCTATTTTTTTCTACTGAAAAGCAAAACGCAAACAGTTGTTCTAAAACATAGAAATGTAGCTGAAATTGGATCCCATTTGCATTGCAAGAACTGATTAAATAAATAGAAAAAATGAATTCAAAGTAATACAAATTGAAAGCAATACTCTCCCCTTTGTTTCTCGGACTGGTCTATGTATACAATGCCCTCTGAAGGCAAGTAAGAGTACTGTAGGCTAGTGTAAGTACACAATTATTAGTATTAGTTTACACTGGGGAAGATACATTTACAACAGAACTATTGCTCCCTCTACTGTACAAAACATGAAATGCAGGTTTCATGAGTGAAACATTTAATAATACATTTAAATAAAGTTTATTTATATGGAACATTGCATACTCAAAGAAATGTAAGTGATATAGATGTTGTTAAGATGTATATATATATATATATATATATATAAAAGCCAGTCCTCACCACTTTAAAAAAATGAGTATCACTGCCTGAGTGTTATCTATTATATTGTTTTATATTTTATATTTATATAAAATTCTTTTTAAACTACAAATCAAGACTCCAAATCTGTTTCTTTATTGACACACATACACCGTCTCACCCTCTATTACTGTATATTACACTGTATATTACACCATCTCACCCTCTATTACTATATATATTACACCGTATATTACACCATATATTACACTGTCTCACCCTCTATTACTATATATATTACACCGTATATTACACTGTCTCACTCTCTATTACTATATTACACTGTCTCACCCTCTATTACCGTATACATTATTGTATAAAGTATACAGTAGTTTTATTTGGTCCAAAATTCCAAGTGTTGTATCTGACCATATTATGAAAAATAGGATCTCCTCTGAACATGTATATTTTTTGCCCTACATTGCCAAATTCATGTCCCCGCCACTTTCCAGATCAAATTTACTCCGCTGTGTAGAGGCATAAAAAACGATTTAGGCATAAACGTATTTGTAGAATGTAGCCTACAAAAGAAGATCTGTTAGACTATTGCCACATTTCACACTTGTCCCATGCATAGACGTTGACAACAATAAAGTGCAGATGCAATTTTAAACAATAAGGTACTGTTAAGTAAAAAAAAAGAGCTTAAGGCTTAAGGCATGTGAGCACGGGCAGCATTGTTTCTATTGAGTGTAGGCGACACACAACCACGTAGAGGAGTTGCTCACTTCTGGTCCGATCGAATCAACTTTTGCCGTCATCACAAAGACTTCTACCCATCTTTTAAAACATATTTTAAAAGAACTAGATTTACATGTAGTGTGTCGTTCTACTTGTCAATAAATATTATCTACGTGTTCAATCTGCCTGCGTCTGGGTCTCATCATGCCTTTCAAGCGCCGAAACCGTGACACTTTTGAAGAAATAATCAAATTAAATGTACCCTACTGTAAATCTTTGAATGTGTTAGGACACACACAAGAAAACTATGCTTTTAGCTGGCTGTAATACCTGATTAAACAAAATGAAAACAGTAAGTTCACCCTTCTCTAGCCACACCTCTAAACTGTGGCTACAATATGCATATTCATAAACCCCATCAATTTGTAGCCTACATAGCAAGGTCCTAGTCACACCGGACTTCTCCTTTAATGTGTTCACTGATGTGAACATTGATATTGCTCTATAGAATTAATTTATTAAGGTGAAACAGCAGGGAAGGAGCAATCTGTTGAAAATTAAGCCATAGTGAGACCTAGCTGGACCATTACTTATCTCTTTTCCAGACTTTTTAGATTTTCACTGTTCGTTCAGTATCGAGGTATTTCTAGCAGGTATGGTATCGAAGTCAAAGTTTTGGTATCGTGACAACACTAGTCTAATGTACATTTCTTTTACGCTCACATCCACACATACAGTACAGACATACAGAAATGTACTCTATGCACACACACACACACACACACACACACACACACACACACACAAATAAACATACAGTGTCGACTGGAGCCCGACGGAAAATGTCTTCATTTTGAAAATGTCTTTGTTTTTGTTTATTTTTTCTCTCCTCAACCTCAGTCTATGCAAATACATCTGTCATTACCAATTACCAGGACAAGCCAACGTATAACGAGAATGAGTACGAAACTCTCCGTTCAGACTACGAAACCCTCCAGACAGACTCTTTTGATCCAGACATTTATGACAGTCTTCGAATTTACACGGTCGTGCTGCCCAGCGTCTCAGCCTCACAACAGGAGCAGACAGACCTATATCAGAATCTCGAGGCAGAGACTCTACAGCATGGCTTCTGTACAACTCTACAAACTCCTTAGGATTAATCATAGACTACATACACACACGCACACACACACACACACACACACACACACACACACACACACACACACACATACCACACCACACAGACACACAGCCATGAACTAGATCTTCTTCTGCATGACGTTTATGCAACTCTTCAAACTATTAAGAATTGAATCATAGATCTTACTATGCATGGACACACCCACACACAGACAGACACACACACACACAGACAGCAGGCATGAAACTACTAACCCTAACGCACGCACACACTCAAACAAACACACACACACACAGACATGAATTTGATACTGTACAGCATGATGTTTACGCAACTCTGCAAACTACTTAGTACATACACAGATACACACACACACACACACACATACACACAGAGGCATGAATTAGAGACTCATTAGAAACATGATGTTTACTTATCAGCTTGTTTTCTACATGCTAATATTCTCTAATGGCATAAAACAAATCTGAGGGGGGTCAAAGTCTGCTATAATATAGGATGCCTTAAAATCTTTTGTGCAGTCTTGTATACTTGTATATACTTGTATACAGTCTTGTCTTAATGTACAGTTTGTAGTTTATGTTTATTTAGTGATTCATGATTATGTTATTTTGCAGTGTTTTTTTCCTTCTCTCTCCTAAATGTTCTATATATTTTTCTTGTTGAAAGACTGTAAAGAAGATAAAAGAAGATTATTTCCTAAATTTCATGTTTAAAATGTTGTAGGAAAGATGCCAAGAAGATTAAAAACAAAATGGTAATGACAGCTTGTTACGTTTTTGAATACTTGATTACTTGATAAACTTGTTTACATAGATTAAATAGCCACTCTGAAAATACTGTGACACACAAATGGGCTCACAAAAAAGACATTTTTTCTGTTTCCTTTATCTTGATAATTTTAGCTTATTTTCTGTAACTATGAAACATGCTTGTATCCAAAGAAGAGGATGTAGACCTCCTCTCTTGTTGACGTCTACATCACTTCTCATTCTAAACAAAGTATTGCTGTTGTAAGAGCGTTGTAATATATATACATATATATATATATATATATATATATATATATAGAAGAGTCAGCAAAAATGTATATTCTGTTATTAAACTGGGACTCGGCCATCCTCAACACTTTGTTCAGCTGGGTTTCAGAGCGTCTCGTCTCAGGTCAAATCTCTATAATTATTCTGCCTTTTTGATGGCTTTTGCACATGTCGAGCACTCAGTCTGTCATGTCAGATGGTAAAGTGAATTGTGGTGAAATGTTTTCAAACAGACTTTACATTAGAACACGCTGCTTTTCAACGGCTGATATTTCAGGTTCAGCACAGGCTGAGTAATGTCACCAAGTAATTATTTAGTTTGGATCAATACCTTCAAATTGGTTGTCTAGGAGTTGGTGGTGTCTTTGTGGTGGTGTCATTGTCCTGGACTGGACAGTGAACATGGACATGGAATGTACAGTTATAATGTGAATCCTGGATAAACAACTCAGCAGTTCACCTGGAAAAATAATTACTTGGGAACATCAGACATTGTGCCTCCCCATGTACCTTGAAGGCAGAGAGAAAATGTCAACAGTGACACCTAGTGGTGTGTAATATTTATAGCATCCATAAACCACAGACTTCTTGTGAACACAATACTTAAGGCTGCTGTGTTGCTTTTCTCATATTTTATATTAATGTATTGCAGGAAGTATGTTTTGTCTGTCTAAATATTTACTAAATGTATATATATATATATATATATATATATATATAGTAAATATTTAGACAGATATATAACACACACATATGTGTGTGTGTGCTGATATATTCAGCATATAACTTTAGAAATTTAGCATATAACTTTAGAAAATCTATTGTAGTAAACATGGAAAAATCTCTAAAGCATCTTAAACATTGTGTGAGAAATTCAAATACCAACTGTTTTGTGTATTCTGATTTCAATCTGTCTCCAATCCACATAATAAACAAACACTGGTGGATTGCCCTTGCCCAAACGGGTAAAAGTTTTCACAAGTGTAGAGCGAAAGAAAGGTCACTTGTCAGGTCGAACTGGTTCAGTACAGCTACATTCGTGGTTTACAACATTATCAGAAAAACTGTGAGCTGACAAGATACATTTATATTCTGGAACAACTAACAGATGGTAATTGCTAACTAACAGACGCTAGTCATGGAGGATGTTAGAATATTTAAAACATAATTCTGCTAAAACTTTAAAACTTTAATCCTCATAAATTATAAATAAACTAGACACACAGTGTTAAACGCTATTAAATCGTCATGTACAAAGGATGTGTCCTTTATGGTCAAACCCCTGCTTCACAGGGACCGTCTGAAAATTTGGTCATGGTTCGAATATAGCTTGATTGTTATATGTAGCTTTATTGTTATTCTCCTTTGTTAGTCGCTTTAGATAAAAGTGTCTGCTAAATGCATAAATGTATGTAAATGACCATGAACATTGGCTGAAGTTGCACGTCTGCGATAGAACCAAATGTGAAAACATCATGGAGAAACCCACCCAATATATGACACAATCTAATCTGGTGCCTGTACAGACGTTGTGGGCGGAGCTTTATTTAGTGTTGATGCTGATGCCAACCCACTCTTCCAGTGCTCACCTCCTCTGTCCACGCTTCTCTTTAGCGTCTGCTTGTCAAGCTACTGTTGCAATCACTGAGGATGTGGCTGAACCACAAATTGTGTTTGTGTGTGTGTGTGTGTATGTGTGTGTGTGTGTGTGTGTGTGTGTGTGTGTGTTTATTAGTAGTATTCTGCACGTACTAATTTCCTCTCTTTAATACACCTCTCATCCTGTTTTTAAATGTATTATAAACAGTATACTGCAATTCCTGCTGTGCACTTCAAAAATAGTACACTTCTCTCCCTCCCACCCTCTTAGGCACTTACTCCAAATAGTGCACTACAGGGTATTTCCATTGCCATTGACGCAATCCCATCAAAACCACCTTATTCGCACTGGTGTTGTAAGTGGAGTGTGAGACGTACACAGAGGAAATGACCTCACACCACAAGTCAGACTGTCAGAGTCCGACCAACACTCGTCAGAGTCCGACCAACATTTAGTGGTGCAACGGTCTTAGATAGTCTCTTACGCTTCTGACTACTGACTGCAGTCTTCTTGGTATTCTTTGATATCTCCCTGCCTCACAGAGCTGTAGTCTTACCAGAGAGGGCTTAAGCTGATCCAAGATCTTTGGCCTTAGTCAGCTTTGGACATCCAGTTGGGATGAAGATCATGCCATTATCATTCCTTCTCCTCTTCCTACTGTTAGGTACTGTCACTACAGTTTCCCTTCAATATCACTTGAGATTATATTGTATTGTTATTATTATATGGTATTATGTTGTATTTATCACTATATGGGTTAAATTTGGAGTACTGTATGTTGTTTTTTCCTCAGAGATAGAAACAGTATTTATTACTTTATATATAAATATACCCCAGGCTTAATACTATACCCTAGGCTTTCTTAAATATATTATATTATGCTGTATTTGCCACTATGTGTTAATTTAAAAAATCCTTATTTATTAGTATGTAATACTTAATGCTTATATTTAATATATATTATTTAGTATACAGTATTTAGTATGTTCAGTACTTAAAGCAGCACCAAAGGCTTGTTGCATTTGCTCTGTGGCACTCTATCGGCATTAATGGCACTAAACAAGTTTGCCCAATCGGGTAGCGATCTGTAGTTCAAGTAAAACTACAATGGACTTGCCTTATGGCAATGCTTCCGTTCCAAACTGTAGACTAGAGGGTGCAATTTTCAAAACTCCTTAGTGCTGCTTATATACTTGATACTTGTAAGGTCTACTTAAGTGGGGATTGTTTGGTTTGGAAATACAGTATGTGGTGGGCGTGTGCCATGTGAGGCTTATGTTATAAAGGCCAGGAGTCAGAGAAGCTTACAACAGAAGAATTCATTTTTCTCTATAGCCATTCTTAAAAGTTTGGTTTTACGTGTTTGAACAATCACTTCAAGTGAAAAGATCAACAAAAAGTTTTTGCATCAATACTGTATAGTTGTTAGTGTACTGTAGGCCAACAAGGTGTGCAGCCTTCTTTAATATCTGCATTCAGTTTATCAGATACAGTTGGCCCACACAGTTTCAGAAATACACATGTTGAGTAAAAAACAGTGTGAGTGTGAGTGAATGTGCTTGTGCAAAGACTGCCAGAAAAATACTTAAGCTGTTTCTGTTTTTGTGTTCATGTGTACATTGTTCATGTGTACAGTTCACTGAAGTCTAGTAGTTTTTGATAGTAGCAGCTGAACCAGAGGTTGTTTGGGTTTGCCAACAGCTCTCAGTAGAAACAAGAATGAGAGAATTTGCCACACCATAGACATAGCATGTGGCAGATGTTGAACCAAATTCTCTCATCTAAACCAGGCACAGGCAAACTATTTTTAATCTGGCCCAGATTACATTAAATTATATTAAATAATATTAGTAGACCTTTTTTAGGATTTAGAATTTTCCCTGCAATGTCTTTTTTACTACATTCCTTGCTTACTCCTATTTTTTTTTTTTCAAGAAGCTTTCCATATCCATGCTTTACCACCTATTAAAGGCCAAAACTGTGAAATACAATGGCCTTTACAGTACATGTCATTTTTATTACTTCACACAAACACAACATCCATCTGCTCCTGGAACTTTCCCCTTTGTCAAATTTTATTACCCATTGTGGCCCATGACTCAAAAAGTTTGCCCTGCTCTAAACAAAAGGTCTATGATTGGAAGAACTTCCGACTGCAGAAAAATTATTTTAACTCTGCATTTTGTAACATTGCCAGGTGAAGTGGGAGCTGATTTCGATATTAAAGCATACCCTGGAGGAACTGTCATCATCAACTCATCTTGTGATCTTGTACGCTGCTCAAGATTCAGAGACAGATGGAAGCCGCATCCTGAAGGATGTGCAATGGTTTCATTAGGGAGAGAAATGGATGGACAAAAATGTTTTGGAGAAGCGGTTGAGATACAAGTCTCAAGTAATGGTCAGTAATGGTCCTATGTATGGTAATGGTCAGTAATGGTCCTGATCTATTTTTCCATTTCTATTTAACTTTTGAACATTTCATATTTGCAGTAATAAAAGTTTGACTCAGAAATATACGTGACTCCTTGCATTTCCATCAACTGCATATATAACTGAATATATTCTGAACCGCTATAGGATCAACGCCTATAGCCAGAAACCTGGTTAATATAAAATGAGTGTAAACTAAACTGTATTTTTAACTTAAAAGGATATGCCTAATTCACATCAAAAGTCATCCACCCCTCTCAAGAGAATCAAATGTCTTTTTGCATTAGGGGACTATACACGTTTCCAACAAGGATATCCTATTTGCATATAAGTGCATTAGGCAAGGCAAGGCAAGTTTATTTATATAGCGCATTTCATACACAAAGCGTATGAAGCGGTGGTGGCGCAGGTGGTAGAAGAGCCGTTCGGTGACCGCAAGGTCCTGGTGGTAGGCTGGAGCCTTGCATGGTAATCCCCTCCACTGGTGTGTGATTGGGTGAATGTCATTGCAGGCGGCGCGTGTAGACGCAGCGGCCTCTGGCTCTCCTGACCGTGCGCATCACTTTGGGATAGCTAGAAACGTAATTTAGATTCCTCTGTATGTCCAGTATATGTAGAGAAATTGACAATAAAGAGACTTAACTTAGTAGGCAGTTCAATGTGCTTTACAAAGATAAAAATAAAAACATAGTGGATAAAGTAAGAAAACAAATAAGATTAAAGGACAGAATAAAAAGTTAATAAAGGTTAGTAAGTTAGATGGAAACCTTGTTGTAAATAATTGTGATTCTGTTTTAAGTCCTGTTTTGTACGGTGGCCGGAAAGGACCACAACACAACAGTAATAAAAAAGCCTGTGTCCGAGTAGCTGTGTAAAAATGTAAGTGTCTGTATTATTGACACAGAAAGGGAGACACATAATAGTAATCCCGTGTGTAGGGACAGCATGATTATGTTATTATACTGTTTAGGATTATAACGTGAGTCATTACACGGCGAACGAACTGTGTAGAATGTGCCACTGTGGCCTACAGTACAGCGGTAGATACAGCATTTGCAATGTGCAAAAGCAGCGCCCCACCCACAATGCAATGCACTATAGCCAACATTTACATTTCCGGTCTTTAGAGGGAGCTTGTGAGAGAAAAAATAGAGAAAGTTGCTTAGCCCTGCTTTAAGACATTACACCCCAATCATGCTGATAAGCCGCTTGTGGTTTTTTTTTTTTTCAGTAAAAACAATCTGAATATTGCTAACAATCATCATGCTTTGTGTAATTATGCTACTTCAGTGCACAAATTATTTTATTTTACTTTTTTATAGACAAATTATATAAAATGGCATAATGGCGTAACTGAAAATCACTTTTTTTTTCAAAGTTAAGAATGTTTTAACGTAAGTAAGTCGTAAGTATGTTAGTCGAACGGGATGATGATCAGAATGAAGGCATTGAATTTAGCTGACGTTTAGGGTGCAAAGCCAGCTACGCGTGTGATTACCATGGCAACTAAAACTCCATTACTAGATCCCGTGTCACCAGTTTCCGTTGTGGGATAACTTCCGTTGTGTTCTGGCCAGTTGTATTCATGTTGTGCTGTGGGCTTTGCAATTATGTTGTGTGGTGGGTTTTTGTATTTGTGTTGTAGGGACTTGCATTTGTGTGGTTGGCCTTTTTATTTGTGTTGTGTTGTGGCCCCTCCCGGCCTTTGTAGTTTTGAATGCAATAAACACCATTGTTTCCAATTCGCACTCTCTTCAGACACACACACACACACACACACACACACACACATATCCCCACAACTGACTTTCAGCATTGTACAGTACCCAGTGTCCATGGACTGTCTTGCATCTCTCTACACATGGCATTACCATTACTCCACCACTCCACTAACGATCATACAAAAGCTTAACAACCCCATTACCACAAAGACCCTTTTCCTCACATAGACAGCACACCGCAACCCTTAACAGTATGGCCTCTAAATCCACATACATTCAATGCACTAATCCAATATCCCTACATACATTAGAGGACAAGTTCCCAAACCCTTCACTCCTTCCAGTCCATATGACCTGTGGCAGTTAGATTGGGTCTCCGTTATGTTCAAAGGAACTATTTTAGATGCTGTAATGCGGCTCTAACTGTTCCCTACTGTTCAGTGTGTGTATGTTGTAAAGGCACATGCTGCTATACTGCCAGTAAAGTTCATTAACTTGACTCCAGTGTAATCAGTTGTAGTGCAAGCATAAGAACACAAGTCTCACCCTCTTTTAATGCAAAACAGACTGACAACATATACACAATTTTACTGCATTTTTTACACCCATAAAATGTGTGTATGTACTTCCTTGATTCCTTTACAAAACGGACATATTGAAATGTGATAAATCACATTTTGTAAATTTCATAAGCATGTTTAAACACATTCTGTCATATACTACCATTATCATGTATTGAAATGTCTACATAAATATAAGCCAACATTTCTAGCAATGGTTTGTTATGCTTTATGTTGTTTATGTTATGTTGCTCCAAACTCTTACGCAGCTCCTACACTTAAAAAGACCCCTCTTGCCGAGAGTGCCACCATCACCTGTGAATTCCAAGGGAACCCCAACGAAATATTTCTCTGCATGGGAGAAGACAGTTCAACATGCAAACACATGGATAAAAACAGGTACTCTGTCACAGCTGTGAGAACTTCTTCATTCACGGCTACCATCAAGGACCTTGTCAAGAGCGATGCTGGCATCTACTGGTGTGGAAAACATGTCAGTTTTGAACAACTAACATTTACCATCCTTTATAAGGCAGCCAAGCTTGTTGATACAGGTATATGAATATCCATTTTCAAGGAAATTCTTAAACTTTTCTAAATCCTTAAATGCCTTTGCTGATTTTAAACTGCATAACTCAAAAGAGTTTTGTCCATTGTGTTTTTGTTATGACCCAGACACAGTACTTAATCAGAATTCTGCATGGCTGGCAAACATAAAGAAATATCATGCATGCATGCAATCAATCTCAATAAATACCAAGTGCAGGCAGTAATATAACATGCTTATAGTATTAATAATGATCTAAGGAGATTACTGTAGTTTAGCATTACTATTAGGTTTATGTGCAATGATGCCAGAGTCAGTCAACTAGGCTACCTCTCAATAATAGCTACAGTATTTCCATCCTCTACAGGGCCCAACCCCACTGAACCCACAGTCCCAGCAACAACAGCCCCAGCAACAAAATCCCCAGCAACAACAGCCCCAGCAACAACAGCCCCAGCAACAACGTCCCTAGCAACAACATCCCCAGCAACATCATCCACAGCAACAACATCCCCAGCAACATCATCCACAGCAACAACATCCTCAGCAATAAAATCAATGATAACATCCAAGAGTCTTCCAGGTCTGTGATTATTCAAATGTTATTTTTTTCATTCAAAGAGTAGCCAAGTATGTGTGTCTCAAAAGGGAATAAAGTGTGGTAACTTTGCACAACAGCAATCTTTAATGAGAAAAATAGATGTTGTAACTGATATTTGTATTTCCTTTCATCCTCTGGACGGCTACCAAAAAATACATTTGTATTTCCAGCTACCTATAACAACGTATTGATGAGAAATTGTCTTAGCGGGGTCAGGCTATAGGCCATTGATGATGCCTAAGATTTTTTGGGTGCAACCAACTTACCTAGAATTCTACAGTAGCTCAATGGGGCTACAACCAGAAATAAAATCCAGTTACAAAATATATAGAAAATTTATGTAGGCCAACTGTACATTTTTGAAAAGATACAGTTAAATTAGGTTTACACACTGTCCACAGTTGTCTATAGCTAATATTGCAATTTAATAAATTAACAAACAAATAGCTACCAAAAGAATATTACCAAAAAGATTATCTAATGTGAGCAAAAACATAATAATAATCAAACTGACAAAATTTCCACTAAAGCAACTAATAGGTCCAACAGTAGTTCTAATGAAACATGCCTCTATAGTACAAACTACAAACATTAGAATAAATATATATCTCTTAATCTAATTGAATTTGAAAAAAAAAAACAATGAATATGTTAAATTGAAAGGGAAAACTGATTTTCTAAAAACAAAAACCTTTGAATTTGAACCTTTGAAACATGGATGCCATTATGCGTCATGGAGGAAAATCATGGCATTGTGGTCATAGTGAATTTCTAACAGGCATTGATTTTACTTAGATGTCTTTAAATATAATTATATTTCCATATTTTTAGATGAGCACATCACACAAATAACCAGGACTACAGCAGTAGTGTTTTGGTCCACACCTCCAGGCTTGAAGCTGTCTTCTTCTACAGGTGGCCAATATCTCAACAAACACTGTTGTGGCATTTTCATATGTCTTTTTCACTGACCTCTAGAACACCACTGAATCTCATGTTGATGATGTTGATGTTGATACGTGTGTGTGTGTGTGTGTGTGTATTGGTAAATTAAAGTAGTAGTGATGTAGATTACCTGTTCTTGCTGAATTCTGGCTGACAATGCAAACAGAAGTGTTTATTGTAAATGACTGTCACTCCTGGACTTGTGTTCATTCTGTGCTGGGTGTTTATGTTGGCCCATGTCGATTCATTCAGGATTCCTAGTTGCCATGGTTGCGTGTATTTCCGTGGCCTTGGTCCTGGGAGTTATGATGATATGCAGATACAAAAGCAAACCAGGCGAGTCATTCTAATCTATCTGTGGACTTACATTTGTTGCATATTAAATATACTGTACATATAACATATGCTTTTAGTAATTTTCTGGAAAACAGAGGATGTTTATCTATGGATGTGTATATGCACAGGAGCATACTGTATATGAATGTAACATCTCTCTCTCTCTCTCTCTCTCTCTCTGTTAGGTAACAATCAGAAACCCATTGATGTCACAGCTGAGGGTCCCACATCGCCCCCTGGTGTTCCACTGTACTCACTGCTCCAGCTGCCCCAAGAACCCTCCATTTGCCACACCTATTCCTCCATTCGCTTCCAGCCAGCAGGGGGCAGTAATGCTGCCACAAGGGAAGTGGAGGAGAACTCCACTTACTACAGCACTGTGAAGACTGGTTAGATGGCCACCAAAGCATAGTGGTATTGTAACTGCTTAGAAACTTTGCTATAGCCTAGTGGCGGGGGCTGGACAATTAATCACATTTGCAATATAAACGCAATTTTGAACAGCGCAATTTCGAAATCACAGAGGCGCGCTAAGTTTTTTTTGTTTTGTAACTGCATAGACTTAATTCATAGACTTGTTTGTTAGCCACACTCTGCACATGTTAAACAAGGATTGGTCAAAGCAACAAGATATTCTCTTGAATAAAAATATGCTGATTAATGAGTAGGCCTAGTTCATTTTCTATTTTTAATCAGAGATTGTGTACAAATATGCATATTAATGGGACATATGTGGTGCTTGTGTTTTTTATTGTGAAAAATCTCAATAAAATCGCAATCGCAATATTGGTTGAAAAAAATCTCAATTTTGATTTTTGGTAAAATCGCACAGCCCCATTAGTGGCAATGTCTTATTATAGACCGCCAAGCTTAGTGGTGTAATGACTACTGCACCAATATTGCCAACAAACACCAGTAGTGAATTCCTCGAGTTCTTGAGACTTGATTTGGTTGGTCTCAAATACAGTGTGCATATTGTATCATTTCTTTTATAATGATTAATACATTTTGCAACATGGACTTTTAACAACCAGAGCATGCCAACAGTAGGCCTGGGGTTAAGGTTTGGGGTTTAGTACCAATCAAAAGACAGAATAAAGGTGGAACTTTTAGAGATATATGCTACTAGACAATAATTAAATGTCATTAATGGATATCAAATGAAAGTCTGTTAACTAAATAATAATAATAATAATAATAATAATGGTGTTTATCTCTCTCTCTCTCTCTCTCTCTATATATATATATATATTGTAGATTAAAGGAGGAACCAATATAACTTCATTTTGTTTTAGGCAAACTAAACAATCCCCATCCCCATTTCTGCATATTGAAATTGGTTTTGTAACAGATATTTCTTCCTGTTTTATATTGAATTATCACCTATCTTCTTTGAAAAAAACTAAATAAATATGACTTTTTTTATTGTATTGTTGATATATTGTTATTGTTATTAATTATATATAAATTTGTTGCTATATTATACACACACACACGCATACACACACACACACATTCCACGCTGGTGGAATGACCTACCAAAAACAATCAGAACAGGGCCATCTCTGGAGGCCTTCAAAAAGCTCTTAAAGACCCAGGTATTCAGAGAACATCTTCTATCCTAGCACTAAAATGAACTGAAGCACTATTCCCTTTCTGCTATGTAGCTTGATTGTTATCCTCTTTTTGTAAGTCGCTTTGGATAAAAGCGTCTGCTAAATGCATAAATGTAAATGTAAATCAGAGACTGCGTCCAGAGTCAAATGAGGAGTCCCCCTCTTTTATTGTCAACTCAGCCAAACAAACAAAAAACTTCCCACAACTGTAAATTCAATAGAATTCACTCACAAAAATCCCCTCTGTCTGTGTCCTTAAGTGAGATAATATGGATTACGTACCGTGATGCACAGGGAACAAGGTTATCCAATATATTTGTATGGATATATCCATATACTTTATACTCCTCCAGTTCTCCAATTTCTATGCGAAGTGTATGCAAGATGGCAGCACGTCTGGTGAGTGGGATTGCCAAGGTCTCTCCATTGTTCATTTCTTGTAAAGAAATAAGACCTAAAACCTTTGTAATGAGACATAAAACTGTATTTTAACTTCTACCCAGTTGTCACTCTGAGCACAAGTAACTGAAGTCCAGTTCTCACTTTTTAGAGGCACTATTCAATGAAATTTACACCATGGTTTACACATGATCCCAAATGAGACATACAGTCATTTTGTGTCCTTATCCTGGACATTAGCTCCAACATAGTGGGCCTTTACATGAAGTCTGTAGTTGTCCTAGTGATTTACAAATAGCCTGCTTCATTTGACTGAACTGCCGTGACTACTACCTGTTTGCTCCTTGTGAGGTTTGTAGCCATGCAACTTTTATCAAAACCTCAAATCCAAATATTTTTGTATCATAAATTCTGTAATAAGATAAGATACAGAAAATAATATTTATACAGAGGATAAAATGTATCACAATTCACTTGGAACATGAAAATTAAACTGTTTTAGGCAGTTGTAATTAAAGTTTGCTATGATATTTAGAGCAAATGTTTTCCACATCAGAGTTGTGTTTTTCAGCAAGTTTGCGATTAATTTTGATCAACCGTATGTTTTTTTTTTTTTTTTTAAATGTTAATGTACAGTACTTCCAGTATACAACTTTTCATATAGAGCATTCATCTTGTGATGTTTTTTTTTGTCTCAGCATGGTTACTCACTTTCAAGTAGGCTATTGTGTCTAGATAATTCAAATTTTTGAAACATCAGGTGTCATCTGGAATATTGTATGTTTTATAAATTCTCATGATGGGCCAACTTAGCAAACACTGAGCTAACATATAGTGCTGACTTTACTGTTTACTGAAAATAAAGGTGAGTAGTTGAACAATTAGGTTCACATATGCTTAGGTTTTTACACTGTAAGAAAGATGCTACATCCTCAAATGACCCCATTTAAACAAGGAGTGCTTGTGGTGTCTTCAAATTGCTGAGAGGATTCTGTCATGCCAGACAAGAGTTGGGCAACATCTCTACTAAAAGGGAACAACTTTGACTGCAAAAATGCAATTCTATAAATCCTCACTGGGCCACCTTGGCAAATGCCGCGAGGACAATTTTTATGGTGTCAGGAGCATGGAACTGTGTTACAAGCAATCAGCAAGTTAAGAACACTAA
>JAGFZM010005724.1:0-22719 GCA_017657215.1 Limnothrissa miodon
TAACACTAAAGCAGGTTAAGAACACTAACACTACACTAACACTAAAGGTGGAACTTTTAGAGATATAGATGCTACTAGAAAATAATTAAATGTCATTAATGGATATCAATGAAAGTCTGTTAACTAAATAATAATAATAATAATATTGGTGTATATATCTATATATATATATATATATATATATTCTTTTTTTATTTTTTATTTTTTTGGGGGGGGGGATTACAAGCAATCAGCAAGTTTACAAGGTTACAAGCAATCAGCAAGTTAAGAACACTAACACTTTGTAAAAAAAAACTGTTGGTTGTTGTTTGAGCGCAGGTTTTGGCATGATAACATCGTTTAGCAACCACTGAGCTAACATGGAGTTTGCAGCAGGCACTGTTCACTGTTCACTGAAAATAAAGGTGAGAAAGACGCTACCTCCTCAAATCTACAGTCAGTAAGAAATATGCTGCATCCTGAAATGATCCAATTTAAACAAGGAGTGCTTGTGGTGTCTTCTAATTGCTGAGAGGACTTTCAAGTTCTGTCAGTGCCAGGCAAGAGTTGGGTAACACCTCTCCTGAATGCGATCAACTCTGACTGCTAAAATGCAATTACCCAACACTTGTTAAACCTAAAAGATTTGCTGAACTTGCTGACCATTCAAATCTGAAAATACAAGGGAGTATAGGTGTGAAACGTATTGCGTAGTACTCCGTGCAAGAAAACATTGTGCAGATTTGTAGTGTGTAGGACATTGTATCCTCAGACTACCTTGTTGAGACCAAGAACGGTGAAACTAGCAACACAAATGGGAAAGCTGCACTCCAGGACTCCACCAATTCCCAGGTCTTCACCGTGACCCTTCAGAATCTTACTACAACCGATGCCGGGAAATACAGTTGCGGGATGAAAAGAGGCGGAAATTAACCCGACCACCTCTCTGAACGCAGGCTGGTCGTTAAAAACGGTAAGTCATTTGTCATCAAAGTGATTGTCCCGAGGTCTTTGCCCTGTTGTTTGAACTCACCGAAGCTGGTTGGTAAGAATAACAATGAGAGAATTTGAAACAACATTAAGTACACACAGTAGTGTTCCATGGAGACTGAAGTTTCAGTTTAGTGAAACTGCCATACAATGGCAGCTCACACGTTCTGAAAATAAAGGTTTCTCTAAGAGTTTTATTAAAAATGGACAAACAAACCTTGATGAAACAAACACATCCTGTTTAACATTTTGAGAAAAACCATCCTGTTAAATCCTGTCAGATGGTCAGATAGAGAGTCATATTTGAGCCCATATATTTGAGCCCTATTTTTCTTATTATATGTATACATATATAATATTTATCTTATAATATTTGTGTTATTATATGTTGGGGGGGGGGGGGGGGGGGCAAGTGTATTGACAGTGTAACACGCTGTATTGACTTTGGAGTCCAGCATCATTATATGTTTTAAATATATGTGTTTAAATATATTAGGTGATGTTTATGATGCAGTGTTACAGGTGGTTGGCTAGGTGGTGGCGAAAGTGACACTGTATTGACTTTGGAGTCTTGCACCTTATATTTAAGTCGTTTTATTTTTTTTTTCTTATTATTCCAAACATACATTTAGCAATCCATTAAAGGTGCTCTAAGCGATGTGACACGTTTTTAGGACTAAAACATGTGTTGTTACATACAGCAAACATCTCCTCACAATCTGCTAGCTGCCTGTCCCCTGAACACACTGTAAAAAAACGCGGTCTCTGTAGACAGCCCAGGCTCCACAAACGGCAACATAACACAGTGGGCAAACCTAGCATAACAAACGAAAACACGAAACATAACAGTGTTCCAGCCAATAAACGACAAGGTTCGTGAGTCTTTCGGGAGGCATGGGAGGGAGGGGGAGTAGTAAGCTAACTTATAACGCTTGAACCCTCTCTGGAGCTATCGTCCGTTTTGTCTGACAATACTTCGAACGTCAACAAGAAGTGACGTGAAACAGCATCGCTTAGAGCGCCTTTAAGTGTTGTTTGTGATGCATGGTTGCAGTTTTGCCGGTGTTTGGATTTGTCGGGGGAGAAGTAAAGCTAAATTGCTCGTATCAACAAGAAGGAGTGGAGGGGCGACAAGCATTTCTGCAGAGGGAAAGAGCCAATCCAGTGTCTACAGGAGGGGTCGCTGAGCCAAGAACGCTTCTCTATTAAAACGACTTCGACAATGTCGTCACTGTATTAAAGCAGCACCAAAGACTTTTTAATACCTTCAAATAATGTTTTTTTTTTATTTGTTTTGGTGGTCCATCAACTCGTAATAAAGTAATAACGACACTTGCTGCATTTGCTCGGCGGCCCACTATCAGCTTTGATGGCACTAAACAAGTTTACCTAATCGTTTAGCGATCTGTAGTTTTTGTAAAACTACAATTGACTGGCCTTATGACAAGCTTCCGTTCCAATCTGTACAGGGTGCCATTTTCAAAACTCCTTGGTGCTGCTTTAATACTCAATGCTTTAATGTCATTTCCCCCCTAACTACAGATTGAGAAACATGTCTTTGTCAGCAAGTAATACATTTCTTTTTGATTAGTTAACCTTTTATTCATAGAATTGTAAACATTAGCATAATGATAACAGAAATTAAGGTAATTACTGTATATCAATATGCCTACCTGAATTGTTTGCACGGTAGGCCTACTCCTTTGATTCCTCTCTAAGAATAAAAAAACAAAGCAATAAACAAATACTTCCTAAAAGGTGTGTTTATATATTTATATTAAAGGTGCTCTATGCAATTTTGCAAGATTTTAGCTCAATTTCATTTTTATCTCAAACCGTTTCTACCACCCATTAATCGGCTTGCTGTCTGCCTGCTGAATACATAGGGAAAAAACCCGGTCTCAAAACACAACACAGAAGCTGCAATACCAAAATAAACACTAGGGGCATGAGGATGTGCACCAAAGCAATAACAGATGGAGGTTAATGCGCGTGCGACAGAGTTGATTGTACAGTGTGAATCCGGGTGTGAGTTTGAATACTGTGTCGGTAAATTATTTTTGGAAAATGGCTGAGGCACGTCTGAAGAAAAGACGCTCGGAGGAATATAAGGCGAGAAGAAGAGTAATTGAGAAGCAACGAAATAAGACCCAGGCTTACATTGGGGATTCGTTTGAACAGTGGAGAGAACTTTGCCGGCAAAAGAACTTCCCATCGGATGCAAAGGTGGCACGTTTACGATTACTTGTTGTGAGAGCATTCACACGCAAAAATAAAAAATAAGTTATCTCCAAAGCTATCTCATGAAAGCGACATTACAAGACGAAGGTAATTATACTGCTTATACTGAATAAGGTACGACGATTACACTGGGGGGAGGGGGGAGCTTGCTCTGTTTTGTTTTGTATTTTCGTGAAACGTTAGCAGAAGTGACATCGAACAGCATCGCATAGAGCACCTTTAATATGTAGACAAAATCTAGGCAATAAGAGTTGGCAATAAGAGTTGTTCGAATATTTCAAATGATATTTTAAAAATCTATTCTCAATAAACTCAATCTAACTGATAGGCTCGGCTGAAAAAATAAAACAAACAAACAAACAAAAAAGTTGTGTGTTTTAAGCATGACATTTTCATTATCACATAGCCTATTCTTTTAGTTCTGGAGTTAATTCACAACACATCTTTAAAAGCTTATATCTGCATTTTCTAATAAAACATCAGCCCTTCCTTCAGTGTCGCAAGACCATTGTGTTACTGTGATTCATTCACGTTTTGCAAGAACTGTGTTGTGTCAAACACTTACGTAGCCTATTGCCACACATGCAAGGATGTTGCTTTGAAATGTGTAAAGTTATAATTTTCGGGATAGTTATATTAATGACTATTTGCATTTAGTTAACTGTATAAAGAAATAAATAGGAGATCTATGGACTAATTTAAACAAATGAACTGATATACAAATAAAGACACCCAACATCGGTCATTAAGAGTGTCAGTAATCAGTATGATTGTTTCCGTGTCACTTCTGTTAATTCTGAGGAAGCCGGCATTCCCCTGGCTTCTGTTACAGTGGGCTACGAGTCGCCTCTCTCCTTTTCTGGTCAGAGAAAGGGAAGCAGAGCTGAAAGTAAAAAAAGAACAAAAATAAAGAATGAAAACTCAAGGTGACACACGAGAGAGGATCTAATATAAATCCTTGGCTGTCCCACTCCTCGGTCAGTGAGACTAAGGGACTTGACCTTGGCTTTTCCAGCACAATGACGGACTACCGCTCGCCTTCTCCTCAGCTTCCACTGAAACATCTTCTGCTTCATCTCCTACGCCTGATTCCTGGTAATATTACATTTTCATCACATTTCATTTTCACATATGGATTCCACATTGCTTACCATATAGACCATTATTTTAGTTTCTTTTTTGTAGTGAATAATTTGGATTTGGCCCATCTTTCAAACTAGGGATCCATTTAGTAGTAACAGAAAATATTACTTATAGGAGAAAAAAATGCTTTTCAGGGGTCAAAAGTATCTGTCAATGTTGTAGTACATTATTATTATTATCATTATAATTATTATTATCATTATAATTATTATTATTAGTAGTAGTAGTCATAGTAGTAGTAGTACTTTAAAGTGTATGTATTTTTCTCTCACTTTAGAAGTCCTCTGTCAAGACATGGTAAGATATGGCTACATTGGCGAGAGGACGGACATCTCTTGCAAATACCCTCCCCCCTACACAAACAGAACCAAACTCTTCTGTAAAGTGCATGGCGACGAACCGAACTGCACCACCATCGCCACAGGCCGGGGGGGACCATTTGAATTAAATGATGACAGGATAAACAAACGCCTCACCTTGACCTTCAGGGAGGTGGCTGATGGGGACAGGGGGAAATATCTGTGCCTGTTCCTGTTGGACAACAACAAACAACAACAACAAAACAATTACACCATACAATTTTGGGGTGAGTCTTTGTGTATATGCAGTGAGAGTTAAGAGCCATTGCATTGCAAGTATTATTTCAATGTGCTCAATTGATTGAATAAGTATGAGTGAGTGCTGTTTCATAAAAACATTAGAGAATTATTGTAGAGGAAAGAACAGCACTCCATGTACAAGTGATTTTTTTTTTCTGAATCTCCCAATTAATTATCTAGCAATTCCACTGAATGCAGGAATATTGATCACATCAGCACTAATCAAATTAATGCTGAATTTGTACATAAACTTTATGATGATTATTTTATGAAGAAGGCATCATCCCCCTTTTCTTTCTTTCTTTCCTTCACCCCCCCCCCCCCCCCCCCCCCTTTCTCCTGCCCTCTCTCAGAATTGCCAAATGTTGGCTATGAAGGTGGAGACGTGGTGTTCAGATGCACATACAATGAGGGTTTGCAGAAGAGGCCCAAGCCATTTCATAGAAAGGTCATTCCAAATATGGGCGGTCATCCAGGCAAAAGAAGGTGGAGTAGCAGGAAGGCTCTCCATGATTTTCCCAGTGCCCAAGTCTTCAACGTGACCCTACATAACCTTACAATAGACGATGCCGGGAAGTATTGCTGTAAAGAACAAGACGCTCACCTCTGTGAAAGGAGACTCATAGTGAGAAGCTGTAAGTTGGTTTAAACTTAAAGGAGAAATCTGGTGTTATTCATGTCCATAGACAGTCAGAAAACCCTGTTAATGTTTGCCCACAAAATTTATTTTTGGTATGTTTCCTACAGACAACACTGAATTGAATTAAATTTTATCTTAAAGCCTCTATGTGTAGGATCGTATCAGAATTCCCCATCTATCGGCGAAGTGGTATACTGCATACGTTTGAATAAAATGTATTAGCCCTCCCCTTCCCACAATCCTAATTTCTTGCTACGGAGGCCGAACGCTCGCTCGCTCGCTCTTATCTCAGTTTCTGCTACTCAGTCACTGAGCGGAAACGCGAAAGGCGGAGCTGAATATACGATACTGCTCTCCCCTACAAGAACCCGTACTTTTGAAAATGGCGGCGCAAAGTGGATATTCTTCTTTGGTCCCCAGCCATATCTATATATAAATGGAAATTACCAAGTTTACCGGAACACTACAATTTATTCATGGAGGTAATTACCATCGTTTTACATTATATTTTTAAAATAAAAAATATATTTTTAATAAAAGACGAAGATGAACAGAAGAAATCCTACACATAGAGGCTTTAAAGGTGCTCTATGCAATTTTGCAAGATTTTAGCTCAATTTCATTTTTATCTCAAACCGTTTCTACCACCCCTTGATTGGCTTGCCGTCTGCCTGCTGAATACATTGGGAAAAAACCCGGTCTCAAAACACAACACAGAAGCTGCAATAACAAAACAAACACTAGGGGCAGGAGGTTGTGCACCAAAGCAATAACAGACAACAACCAACCAATTGTCAACAAGAGGTGGGGGTTAATGTGCGTGCGACAGTGTTGATTGTACAGCGTGAATCCGGGTGTGAGTTATCAATACTGTGCCGGTAAATTATTTTTGAAAAATGGCTGAGGCACGTCCGAAGAAAAGATGCTCGGAGGAATATAAGGCGTGAAGAAGAGAAATTGAGAAGCAACAAAATAAGCCCCGGGTTTACATTGGGGATTCGTTTGAACGAACGGTAGACTTCGCCGGCAAAAGAACTTCCAATCGGATGCAGTCATGCAGAGGTGGCACGTTTTTTATTGGACAGCTAAAAGATACGATTACTTGTTTGAGAGCATTCACATGCAAAAATAAAAAATAACAGTTATCTCCAAAGCCATCTTATGAAAGCAACATTACAAGATGGTGATAATTATACTGCTTATACTGACTAAGGTACGACAATTACACTGGGGGGGAGGGGGAAGCTTGCTCTGTTTTGTTTTGTATTTATGTGAAACGTCAGCAGAAGTGACGTCGATCAGCATCGCATAGAGCCCCTTTAAGTTAGAATTACTTTGAATTAATTGAAAATTGTGTTAAAGGTCTCCTTCCAAAATAAACCGTTTAAGACTTGATGTTTTTACATTGCCATAGGTCAGCCCAAGTTGTACTTCTATGCTCAACTTCAAAATGCTCTCCTACCCCTGTAGTCTGTATTCGCCTGTGAAAACTGCCGGGAAAAACGAGCGAATTGGAAAAGCCGTACAAATGTACGTCAATTTGAACATTAGCTATGCAGTTAACCCGCCCTCAAGAAAACGTTAGGCTGCCTGCAGACAGACCCACTAGAGGGAGCGTCACAGTGTTGTTAGCGAATCAGAGGCGATACATTTGCATATCATTAATATTCATAAGAATCCTCTCGAGCTATCCCTGCTCTCGTTTTCACCTAACTAAAATGGCTTGAAACAAGACAACCACAGCATATTTTTTGTCGAAACCAACTCTCATGACATTATTTTAGACAAGAGACCACCACAAAATTAATGAAAATACGATGGAATGAGACCTTTAAATTTACAGTTTGTGAGCTCACCCATTGCATTTACATTTCTCTTTTGTTTCCATTTCGAATTACACTTTTATATTTGAGCCTTATGCAGTCTGATACACCACCATTTAATTCAAGCTTGTTTCATTTACTTTTAGAAAGACTTTATAGCAACTTTTAAATTTAGGATCCATAATGGAAAGGTAATTTACTCATTATTAACCAGGAATTAAATACTTTTTTTTTTTTTTTTTTTTTAAATCTGTTTGTCTAAACTGGTGGTAATCAATACTAAAACTCAAATATAGACACTGAGTTGCCTGAATAAACTCATATTTCCATTTGTGCACATTTAAGATTTAAGGTGAAGAAGCTAAAATGTATTGATACTTCGGAGTAAGAGAGTAGCCCAGCTGAACAAGGCTCCCATGAAGTGTTGGCAGGAAGGAGAACAAGATTATAGACCAAATGACAAATGTAAGGTTTATACTGAATGTGTCATAAACTGGAGTATCCCTTTTATTACTCCTAGATATCCACAGCGTTTGGTTCAATACTCAGGCTTTGTTGTACCAAATTCTCTTGTTCTTTTTTCCTTCTGACACATGAACAATAGTTGGATGTGCACCAGATGATCCCATTTAGGCCAAAGGAATGAAAAGGCACGACTTTCACATTCACTTAGTGAATCTGGGTCACCAGCACCCAGTAACTGGTTGTCTGCTGTACCTGTGTGCTTGACAGTGACCACTGTGAGTGGGCATGAGGGAGCAACGCTAGCTGTGAAGTGCCACAAGGAGTGCAGAGGCCGGGGTCATTTCTGCCGCGGGAAAGATGCCGTGGCATGCCTACAGGAGGGTGGCGTGAGCGGGGAGCGGTTCACTTTAAGGGACGGCACTGACGTCACCAATGGAGTCTTCACTGTGACCATCACTGACCTCAGAGCAGAGGATGCTGGGATATACTGGTGTGTGGCGTTTGGTGAGAAGGGACCTAAGTTCATCTCTGCTGTTAAAATCACTGTCATGAAAGGTATGACAAAATTGATCTTAATCTTAATAAATTATTTTCATATCTGTGTGTGCTCATCAGACTTTCAAACCCTTTATAGCTTTATATTTACTTTGATTTGATAGCAATTTGATTTGATAGGTGATGTACTGAACGGCCATTTTGGAAATGGCATAAACACTTACATGAAGCATGATTGCTTTGAGGAATTTACAACCGTGGTTGTTTCACAGTTCAAGTAAAGTTGGCTGTAGAGTAAAGCCACACAGACTGGAAATGCAGAATTTTGGATTCAAAGCAGGCTGAAGCTTTGAATCTCTGAAGTGTTATGCTGTAAGCAGGCCATGTACAGTATGGTAGTATTTTGGAAAATAGCAAACTTCTCCATTTTCTTTTCTGCTTCCTGCCGCTTTGAAACGGTCTCTGACTCAGGGTCTAACAGCGCCCTCTGGTGGTTGCTCTCTGTGGCGGTGCTGCTGGTGGGCGTCTGTCTCCTCCTGCTGGCCCTCAAATGTAAGAAGAAACCCAAACCAGGTGTGTTCCTCTTCTCATCTAAGTTCAAGACTTGTTGTGAGCCAGAACCTCAAAGTAAAGTAAAGAGGACATGAGCATACATGATCAGACCTAGGTCTTTATTAACCTTCAATTAAAAATAGTTAAGTTAAGTCACTTTTATTGTCAATTTCTCTACATATACTGGACATACAGAGGAATCGAAATTACGTTTCTAGTAGTGATGCGCGGGTCAAGCTTTTTTAAAACCCGCCCCAACCCGACCCATCAGGAGATCTGAACCGACCGGCAAAAAAAATGGTCGAATCGTGACCCAAATCCGACCCGACCCGATGAAGAAAAAAAAAACGCCAGTGTGTCTACTGTCGCGGAACCTAGCTACCAGTTAAGTGGAGAGGACTAATTTGGAACAATGGTATCCAAATGACAATGATTTGAACCTTATGGATAATGATACAACTTCAAGAAGGATTAATTAGCCTATGCATGAAACAACGCCAAAAACGATCGATTTGTCGTTTTTATTAAAGAATTGCCAAAAACGAAACACATTTCTCCTGTAGGCCTACAAGACACAAGTATGTATGAAAAAAAAAACAAGTTGTTCCAAGCTGTAACATTATCATGGCATAACAAAGCCAACACAAGTTGTTCCACGCTGTAACATTATCATGGCATAACAAAGCCAACAAAGCCGTGACATTTCAACAATCTAAGCTACCAAATTGAAAATATTGGCCGACTTTATTTATGGCGTCTGTTTGGAAGCACTGTGAAGGAAAGTACAGTAATATAATCCACTGGGCCAGGGTTTAGCCTATTTCGACGCGCTTCCAGCACGCCACCACCACGCGCGCTCGCTCGAAACGCTGGATACAGGAACGCAAAGCACCGCTCTTCTCAGCATCGCGAGGAGCGGGAAATCATAACAACGAGCCTTCCAAAAGTCTTAGAAAGTCTCTAATGCAATATGCCTAATTAATTGCGTTTTTACTTTTTTGACCCGACCCTGACCCACCCACACCCACAATACTTCTACCCGTAACCGCCCGACCCGCGGGTAAACCCGCGGATATCCGTGGGTTATGGGTTGACCCGCGCAACACTAGTTTCTAGCTATCCCACAGTGATGCGCATGGAGAGCCAGAGGCCGCTGCGTCTACACGCACCGCCTGCTATTTTTTTAAACCACCTGAAATAATATTTCAATCCACAATATAGCAGAAAACACAAAACTATAACACAAAACTATGTGTGGACGTGAAATACTGTACTTGTAAGTGTGTATGTGTACCTCAAGTGTGTTATGAATGTCTTTCAGCTCCCATGTCTCCAGATTACCAAACTAATGCAAAGGCAGCAGAATGTTTACAGGTGAGACTGTGAAGATGAAGTAAAGCTTTGTGCTTATCATTAGCTCTTAGCATGTAATCATTAACAATTAGCGCAAGGTCTGTGATTTAGTGTTTTTCTACTCTAAAATTGTTAAAATGGGAAAAAACACGTCAACTAATTAATAAATAACCACTGTTGTGTAAAAGCTAGAGGTGTGTGAAAGGGAACGCTTTGTGAAAACAACACAATCTGAGCTAAACATTATATGTATATATGATATGGTGTCTCATTAATGTTTATGTTAGGAAAACAGCAGTTAACTATAGGCCTACTGTGTTGCTGTAATTTATTTATCTTATATCTGTAATTTAAGTAATCTTGTTATGAATGTTCATTCTGTTGCCTCTCCACAGCAGACCAGAGACTATGTGAATGATAGTGCTTGCAAACAACCTGGGCTTTGGGATAGCTCTCCACATCAAGCCAGAGACTATGTGAATGATAGTGCTTATGTACAGGATGGCTCTCTCTATCAGACTCTATCTCCAAGCAGGGACGATGCAGTTTACCACACTCTTCATTCCAGCACCGGACAACAGACCGCAGCGTATCAGCAACTCAACTCCAGCACAAATCAAGGCGATCTGGGCTATGCATTACTTAATCGCTTAGGGCTAAATTCACAGGCTGATTGAGGTCATAATAAGAGCGTAACCTTGGTGATTTTATGATGGACATACAAACAGAAACGTCATCATGGGCATGTTTTTAAGTAGTTTATCTGTTGTATTTCAATCATACGGTAGGTTACACCATTAAAACATGCTCACCCTGAAAAGAGCCGTTCAAATTTGAAGTGAGCTTCATCTTTTTCACAGACATTCAAAAGCTTTAGGAAGAATCCCTGTTTTGTGATTTCCGAGGAGCTAGAATAACTGAGATCAGAGAACTGATGTGCAAATTGTACAAAGGAAATGGTACAAATTAAAATGTATGTTTGTTTTTCTTGTTAATAATAAATGTTGTAGTAGGATCCGTGGAAAGGGCTTTACTGCAGTGTGTTTTTTTAGTGTTTTGTTTCAAGACATGGCCTACTGTTTCTTTAAATGTGCAAAAAGTTTCTCTATCCTAAACCTGCTTTGCTACCTAGGATGCAGACTATTGGCCTCTCCAACCAATCAGATCAAGCATGAAAGACAGTTAAAATAGTCTAAACATGTTTGAACTTACAAAGGTTACTGTCCGTTAATTTTGACACTGTGTCAAGACGTTATTTTTTGTTTGCTCCAATAAAAGCAAGTGCAAATAGTGTGCTTTAGTTTCTTTCTGTTATTATCTCTTTTACTGATTGATGAATATCACCCTCTACTTGTCTTGCCTTTAGGATGCAACTCTACAGTATCTAATGATGAAGTATTTAATTATAATTATTCATACTTGATAATCTATAGAATACACTATTATTATGAGGTTCATTTGCTCTGAGTGAATACAATATAGTTTTGTTTGTTTCAATGAACACTTCAAGGTGTGTATGGACTGTTTTTTTTTTTTTTTTTTTTTTTTTTTTTTTTTTTTTTATCATGAAGATTGCGTATTTAAAGATGAAATGCATCATGGGTTAAAGTGAATTTTAACACTGATAAAAGTTTATAAGTTTTTATTAGAGAAAAAAAAGAAAGAGCTCGCCTTGTGCAATCTCTGTCTCTGTTATGGAAAGGTCAGAAAAGGGTTATGACAGGAACTTCTGCAAAGCACTTCCCATTTTCTGTCTCCCTCTCTCTGTGCAGATGTGGATGGCGATGATGATGGTAATGATGATGATGGTGAAAGTGATATCACTGGGAGACGTTTGCAAGATTATTTAACCGACCAATTTCTCCCAGTCAGTTTACAGTACATTTCATGCAGCGTGAAATTTCAGAATGACTATAGATACAGTATATAGATATATAATAGCTATAGATATTAACCCTGTGTGGTGTTAGATGCAGGTGATATTTATTATCATAAAGGTGTAGTAATCTGTAAATATACAGGAATATTACACTGTAAAAAAAAAATGCAACTAGCAAAACTAAGTTAGTTTTTTTTCTATTTTCAGTTGACCACATTTGAGATAATGAATTGTGTGGTCAACTGAAAATAGTTAGGCAGCTGGGACACTAACTTTTGTTTGTTTAAAAGTGTGTATTTATTATTTTTTTTACAGTGTACTGTGTTATGGATGCACATGCACCAATCTACTATTTGGATCAGAAAAAGATACTTGGATCGGTCATCTAGAAATGAGCCAATTCATGGGCTATCTGTGCTCAACTTTATTGACAGCACAAACCTGACTGACATGAAGCTGACGCTACAGGACTTGGATGAAGCAACTTTGCTAGTGGAAATCAGTGGACTGCTGCGCTGTACGTATAGGTTTATAACATGTTATAACCTTTCATATAGATGTTTATAACACATTATAATTATTCTGTGTATATATGTTTGTAACACATTATAACCCTTTATGCATATGTTGATAACTCATAACCTTTTGTGTAAATGTTTCAAAAGTTCAAAACATCAAATCAAAAGATCATATTGATTCCAATGTATTTTATATTTTAAAGGGTGTTTGAGGTGTTGTGTTTAATGAGGTGTTGTGTATATTTTGTTATATGTAGCTAGGCCACATTCATCGAAATATGTAATGCTGTCCAAGTGATGTGCATACACACACACAGACACATACAGAGAAACACACACACACACACACAAACACATAGACACACAGAAACACACACACAGAAACACACACACTATCTCTCTCTTTAAAAATGTGCTTTTTAGCCAAATGAGGACATGAAAGTATTGCGCACAGACAGGAAGGCACCCTCGTCTCCTGTTCCTGCTACAGAGAAAGACTCTGGCTCCTGCCTTTGCAGTTCCCCAAAAATCACTACATCCCATTTTATGAAGCAAACCCTTATTTCTATGCAGTCATGCAAAATCTACACAACTTCTCTTTTCAGATGAAGTCACATAAAAAAAATATTAAATAAGTTGTATTAAACTGAAAAACAAAACTAGGCTGTTTTTTTCTGTTTAGCCCTTTATTATGTCTTTTTCTGTGTTCATACATATCTTTGTCTTTACCTTCTATCTCTTCTATGTTTTCTCATTAACATTATCCATCAGGGACTATCTTTCACCTATTCACTATCCACAAGGACTTTTTAAAACCTTAAAATAATGTTTCCAAAATCGTTTCGGTGGTCCATCATTGTAGCAAGGTGAACGGTCCACATTTGAGGCCTTCCCAAATATTGAAGCTGACGTCGTATTTTGGAGCATTATTGAGCCCCTGGCATTTTCCGACAGGGTATCATGCTAGCAGCTAGCTATCAAATCACCAGAACTCGTCAATGTACAGACAGCCCCACATATGCTAGTGATTCCTACTCCACTGACTACCACACGGTGACCATGGTGCCAGCTGGTGTGGGCTTAGAAAACTATACCCTGGACTATAATAAATGCTTCTTTAATTTCTGTGAGTGCTCCAGAGAAAAGACCTCCAGGCCCAGTAGGAGAGAAGGGTCTACCAGGTATGAACCAGGATCTATTTAAAGAGGACCCTTTCAAAAATAATAGTTCCACTGTATCTGGTACGAATGCAAGTAGAAGATACTGAATTAGCTTAATGAGAATTACATGCTAATTAATGCTAATGTAGTTGACAATGCAAAGAAGAGGAGAAAAAGTCAGACACATAAAAGCGTATTTTGAAGCAGGTGACGATATCAACATTATTGAGGGCAATGGCATGTACAGTAGCGTGTGGATAGAGGGGGGGAAAGAGGAAGCTGGTCAGGCAACCTAAGACACAGAGAGACTCACTGACACACGTACCCTTCCAAACACAGGCACCAACACCATCAACATCAACAGGGAACAGTGAGTCTTTGGTGCCTTATATTATATTTTCAGTTTCTCTATTGTTTACCCAACCTCAGACGGTTGAAAGGTGGAAAAAAATAGGATGGACCTGTTTATCTTCATCATCTTGTTGGTCTCAGGTAAAAAGTATTTTTTTTTTGTTTTATTATTTCAAATTAACACATTTATTTATTTACGCAGTGCATAATTAACTTTTCTGCTTGTAGCATTTTCATCTTTTACTGATACCAGGCAATTGCAATGAGTCCTTAAAATGGACTATGACAAGCACTTGAATAAAACAAGTTGGCCAGGGATTGTTCAATTGTTCAAACAAATTAATTGTCAATTATCAATCAATGTATAAGTCCGTTGCCCAAGGTTACAGAGTGCGTTTTTTTTGTTTGTTTGTTTTTGTTTTGTTTTTTTGTTTTTTTTTTCTTGCAAGAACGCAAAGTACATGTAGACTGAATAATGACACAAAATTTTCTTTCAAATTCCTGTACCCTTTTTTTAGCACTAAATTTAAGTTAACTTAGTTATCCTACATTTCCAAAGCATTTTCTGGTACTTCCCCATTTTGGCACCAAGAAGTGTTGCAAGAAGTGTCCTTCTAAAACACATTTACTTCTCATGTTATATATATTGTCAAAAATATAAGCATATCATTTGACTTTATTTAAATAAAGAATCAATGGCGATGCAATAAATGTTAGTACTACAGGATGATCAGTATGGTCAGTAACTGTTAGTTACAGTATAGCCAACAAAACTGTAGGTGATATCAAATGTAATATTTAATTCTTGTCATCAGTGCATTATTAAATACATAGTTTATGTTTGATATTAGGTTTGTGTGAAGCCGTGGTAAGAACTGGTTATATCGGAGAAAGAATAAACATCAACTGCCACTATGAACCACAGTATAGTGAAGGCCACAAATCTTTCTGCAAGCACACCACCGAGACTCTGTGTAGTGTCATGGTCTCGACAGACACCGACGTCAGCGCCAAGGAACGGTTCTTCGCATATGATGACAAACGGACCAACATTGTGGTCATGATTATCAGTCGTGTGTCTGACGGTGACAGTGCACAGTACAGGTGTTTGTATGGAACAGGAAATGGGAGATCTATCATCTTAGACACAGTGGAGTTTTGGGGTGAGCATGATATTTGTTTTGTTTTTGACTTGTCTTTGACTTATTGTTTGTTTGTTTTTTTTATCGATTGCAATATTTTGGGCTGTTTTATAATGACGATCCTGCCTGTAACAAACATTCCACTCTACTAGACTGTGCACTCGTTTTACAAATACTCTCACTCATTTAAGTCAAATGTTTGTACTTATTTTTTTATATGCACATGATCTGATAAGAGCGGATCACAATTTTGCGGATTAATAATTTTACAAAATGCATTCAAGATTTAATAAGATGACCACTCACATTGAAAAGTAAATAAAGAAGGGTTTTTTTGAGAGAAAACTCTTTAAAAAGTATGAAATTGTGCACTGAATTTGTCAAATTTTTCAATTGGGCATGTGTGCACATTTCTGGTAAAATGTCAACATGTGTATGCTTTCTTCTGTCCCTCTCGCCGTGCTCTAATTTACAAAATTGAGTTTCTTTTTTTAACAAATTTAACAGTAGGAATGAGAGCTCGTTCTACTGTACTAAAACTGTCTTTTGTCTCGCCAGCCGTGCTCTACAGTAATTCACAAAATTTAGTTTATTGTTATCAAACTGTAATTTAAAGTAAGTTTGACAGGTTTCACAGGCTGGATTAAAAAGCCCAAAGGCCTGTACGTTGCCTATAACTGTTCTTGAAAAACCTATGAGTGAGTGAATCAAATGTCGACCTATGTAGCCTGCGCCGTCTTCTGTCTCTCCACAGCCATACCGCTGACGGGTCACATGGGAGGAGAGGTACAGATAGCTAATCTCTATTCAGCTTGCCATGAGAGGCATGGGAAGTACCTCCAGAGAGAAGGGAGCCCCACCAGCCTCATTCACACTGAGCACGGCCAGATTAGGGCTAACAGTGACAAGCTCTCACTCTACGACGACAACAGAGCCAGGGACGTCACTGTGACCTTCAGAAGACTAGAAGCAAAGGATTCTGGGAGATACATATGTGGGACAAAGGACGTTGGTCCCTTTAATGAATGGTCACTGACCGTTAAAAGCGGTACGTCTCATGTTTGCACAAAACTGTTGTCAAGTATTGTCATTTTGCTATGTTTGCTGTTTAGTTGGGCTTACTGTGCTTACCTGTAGACTTTGTTTTATATCACCAGTTATCATTGTGAGCGAATTTGAAGGCCACCCCATAAAAATATCCTGCAAGTATCAGAGCCCAAAGAGTGGGAAAAAGCGTAAGCATTTCTGTCGCGGGGGAGATCCAAAAAAGTGTTTGGAGCATGGGGCGCTGGGACAGGCGAGAATGACTACAGAGGACAGTGCCGCTGAAGAGGCTTTTACGGTGGAGATCGCTAACTTTAAGGCAGAAGATGCTGGGTTGTACTGGTGTGTGGAGTTTGGTGTCAGTGGACCTGAGTTTACGTGGGCTATTCAGTTAGCTGTCAAGACAGGTGAGCACAATAATGATGTTGAATGAAACAAACAACAGTTTATCATTCATCAACCCATCTATCTATCTATTTGTCTATCTATCTATCAACCCATCCATCCTCCCATCTATCTATCTGTCTGTCTGTCTGTCTATCTATCTATCTATCTATCTATCTATTTATCTATCTGTCTGTCTGTCTGTCTATCTATTTGTCTGTCTGTCTGTCTATCTTATAGTCCCAATTAACTTAGAAGAAACCGTTTTGGATCTTCCACCCGCATCATCTGAGTCCAGGTCCAGCTGGACCACCGAGATTCTGGTCCCTGTTGTGGTAGTGTTACTGGTTATCAGCCTCTTACTGGTGGTGCTCAAATACCTGAGGACACCTGGTAAGTTTATTTGAAGAGTTCAGATGCAAAAGCCTTAATTTACAGAAATATATATTTTTTAATTTTGACGAACTATCTATTCAGTCCAAATCCAATCTGATTTGTTTTTACATGATAAAAAGAACTGAATAAAAATAAAAATAAATCGCAGTTTTATACTGATTACTTATAAAATATTATTAAAACCTCCTTTTTGAATATTTCTGAAAATGGATTTAGAGGCTTTTGCATCTGAACGCTTCAATTTGAAATCCACCTTTATTATAACTATATCATAACTGTTGAGTTTGTGGGTATTTTTGGGAGGGAGGTCCTATGGTAATGTGTATAATTCTATTTACTGGCTTGGTTCGACTCCCTGAAGAAGGCTTGTTTGCCGAAACGCGTTGGAGTTTTTTAAGGGTTAATGTGACCAAGCACAATAAAGGCTTTTTAACTTTTCCTACATGAGAGTGCCTTGGAGTTCCTATTCTTGTTTCACCAGTTTTTACTGTAACTGTTGGTGGATAACAGGCTACTGTAAGTTGCTGACAGACTAATGCCTGACAGCTCTAGGTCCTTGCGTGCCTGATTATCTGATGTGCATGAAAACAACAACAGGCAATGGACAGGTGAGTAACTGCCTATTGTCTGCATATCAACATTTACTATCTCAAGGAATGTCATTTTTATTGTGTCTTTACAACTCAAACTGTTAAGCAAGTTTCAGCATGTTAATTGCCCTATTTAAATGCATAATTTGTCAGATAGAACTCAGAGTAAAGTGAGATGCACACATAGTTACTCAATCAAGTCAAGTGGTTCCATTGTACAGTACTTTGAGTTGCCTTATTCTCAAAAGGCCGAAAAACTGTACGCTACACTAGCATTAATATTATGATGAAAGGTGAGTACAGTCCTTTATGAATAGTTGTTATATTATAAAAACTTATGAATAATATTGTCAATACAGTAGTTATGAAGCTTTATAAAGCCAATATAACACGTTACCCACATTACTACTGAAGAATCAGATTTATTGTATCATCTGCCGATAGATGGCTAGCAACGATGGGTACGATGATGTCCAAACAAGTGGCGAGACTCGGGCCAAACTGCAAACTCCTCCTCAAAGTAATAGACCCCCCTCTGATTCTGAGTACCAGAACATTGGCAACATGACCGCAGAACATCTTCACTTGCCAGTGCTTCCAACGCTCTCAAAGAGAGATGGATCCAAGCTGAATCCAACCACAGTTGTGTGTGTCATGGATGCATCTCACAATGGAAATGCTGCTTATAAATCAGCCTACGAACAACTGGACCCAAACACAAACCAAGGTGATTCAGGTTATATGTCAATTTGAATCCAACGACACAACACAATTCAGGTTACAGAGTACATGAGTTAATTTACATGACGTGACTTTGAATCTAATAGTCCAATGTAATTCATTATGGATTACTGTTAACATACGTGTCAACTAACTGGCCAAACAACGTTTAGTGTTCCCCTATAAAAGAAAGTAACTTTATGTAAACAGTCATTTCAGAGTTCCTTCACAAAATGCTATAAAGGCTAGTGAAACTCTTTTATTATTTGTTATTGGGACAACATTGGGCCAGTTGCTGTGTGGTTCATTTATCTGATCTGTTGCGAAACCTCTGTAGGGGATATGAAATTATTTTGCAACAGTTTTTTTTTTGTTGTTGTTGTTGGGGGGGGCGGGGGGGTTGTTAGTATTTCAGTTTTCGGAAATAAGTAAAAAAACAAAAACAAAAAAACTAACAAAAACAAAAAAGTAAAAATCACTGTTAAATGTTCAATGTTTTTCCTGATTTTCCACCAAACCTACACACTAGCAAAAAATGTAGGTTATATAAACAGCAGGCTTGTTGTGTTGTTGCTCCTGTCAGAGATAGAGAGCTATTTGCAGGCCGTCTTTTTTGAATTGTGCAACTCCGAGGCTCTAGTTCCTGTTTTTGCTGCATACACATTCAATTGCTTCTCTGCACACAATGTCACTTTGGCTCTGGTCAAGATGGGATTTTTTTTTTCGTCTGGAAGAGTAAGATTGCTTCTGCCAACTACATTGTAAAAACCAAAAAGCTATGGCAACTTAAAAATTCAAGGTAACTTGATGCACAGAATTTCATTCAACATCTCTGGGTTTAAAAATGTTAGTTTTTGTGTTGTGTAAACTAAAAAAATTCTGTGCATCAAGTTGTCTTGAATTTTTAAGTTCTCATAGTGTTTTTTTTTTTTTTTTTTTTTTTTTTTTACAGTGTAAGTAATGATATAGAAGTGTTCCTGCTCTTATTCTACATTTTGTGGCGTGTTGTCAAACTACTGTAATACTAGAACTGGAGTCCCTGGTAAACTTGGAGCTTAGAATGCCATGAGTTCTGTCGGGCCGTCATTGACTTTAGAAACATTTTTGTCTACTACATTTTGTGAGTTGTTTTCCATAATTTAGATCCATATGACTTCATCCCACTGTTTGGAAATTATGTTGTTTTCCTGACATACTATATTTCCATATGAATAGTCTCATTTGGTTTAAGTACTTATCTATTTATGGACACGCTAATTAATTTGATCTATCTCTTACACACAAAACAAAATACACAATCTCTTGTTCTCCCTCTCTCTCCAGATTTAGTCAACCTCTGTGTGACCTGAGAGAAGAGTTTACACTTGGTCTAAGTACATGTACAGTTACATTTTAGCTGCACGGGGGTATCTAAGACATGTGTACAGATGAATGAATATGAATACTGTATGACGGTATATAAGCAGCACCAAGGAGTTATGAAAATCAAACCCTCTACAGATTGGAACTGAAGCAAATAATCCTCACTTTTTACAAGCCTCTTACAAGTATCAAGTATATAAGCAGCACTAAGGAGTTTTGAAAATCGCACCCTTTAGTCTACATATTGGAACGGAAGCATTGCCATAAGGCAAGTCCATTGTAGTTTTACTTGAACTACAGATCGCTACCCAATTGGGCCAACTTGTTTAGTGGGATTCAAGCCGATAGAGGGCTGCAGAGCAAATGCAGCAAGTATCGTTCACCTTGTTACGAGTTGATGGACCACCGAAACAATTTTTGAAACATCATTTTAAGGTTTTAAAAAGTCTTTGGTGCTGCTTTAAAAATCCCTTCTGCTCCAAACCATGGCATTAAAACACCTTTATGTTTCACACCATGTAAAACTTTTTGTTCCAGAGCCAAAACAAACACTGTCTGATGTCTGATTTTCTGTTATTGCAAATACCAATAAAGAATAATGATTCAAAGACAATCTTCATTTAGAGAGTTCCCTGCCGTCATGTCTTGGTCATTTGCTTGTGGTTTAACCAGCAGCTGTGGTTGAACTTGATTTCAGTTCTATATATTTCATTCTACCCACTAGGGGGCAATTTTGTGTTGAGTGATGGACAGACAGATAATGGCATGATGACAATAACAGATGGACACACACACACACTGAGAGAGAGAAAAAATAGAATCAAGAACATTAAAACAAAAAGAACATTTTAATGATTTAGCACAAGATCAAGCAATACAAGTGCAATAGTACACTATACTATAGTAAACTCCAGCACATTTGAACCTAATACACTCTACTGTTAGATTACACTCAAAACTGCCAGGACCCTAAAACTGGTCAAAACTGGTGCAGCTATGGTGGTGGTCATACTCTAAAGCAGAGTGCACCAGGCATATTTTAAAGACAAATTAAATATCATTGCATGCCACCAATCATTACTGATTTTTTTAATTTTGAAAATTTTTAGAATTTTTTTTTGGAATTTTTGAGTTTACACAAACCAAAAGTAACATTTCTAGAAATTCTAGAAAACAGTTTAGTTTTTGTGTTGTTTTTGTACAGTGCAGGAGTGTTATGAAGGCAACACTTTGCTGAACTCATTAGATGCCTCTCTGAGTGTGGGAGGAAAAGTAGTAGTAGAAATAGGGAAGTAGATGAGTCAGTCTTACGTAAATGGCCGGCCCTTCGCTGCCTTTTTCACTGCATTCATGGTTGTGGATTGACCTACCCGAAACTCAAGATGACTCTGTTTGCGATAATCATTCTCCTGTTCTCAGGTAAATAACTAGTTTTAGCTGTATGTTGTGTTTTTCAAAGGGGGATTTACTGTGTTCTGTTATCCTTCATAAGTTGTCACCTGTACACTGAGGGCTAAATTAAGGAATCAAGGAATCAATTAATATTTTGTCACATACATACAGTAAGTTTTACTGGTGTAGAAAATACAGTGATATTACGCATGTTGTCTGAGTAGCCTACTGGGCATACTGCGACAAAGGGGGGGTTAGAATGGGGCCAAATGTGTGTGTGTGTGTGTGTGTGTGGGAGGGGGGTGACTAAGGGCTGCATAGAGGGGGTAGCAGGTGTGTGTGAGTGTGTGTGTGTTGGTGGAGGGGGGGATACCTTTAACATGTGCTACATTCTTCAAGAGAGGAACGAAGATCCAAAGGCACCTTACATGTAACACTTGCGATGATGAATCAGTGCTTAAGACACCCTTATGTTGGCCAACTGATTGAGGTTTGCAGAGCCTATTGGGAAGTGATACCACTTTGTTAAACTTGGCTCTTTCTTGTCTTCAGTCAGCAGGAACTGCTGGAACATGTATTCCACTACTAACAGATGCATTGGTACATCTTTGCTACTCTTTGATACTGTTGAATATTGTGAATTATGTGCACTGTACTTTGTGTAAATTTAGCAGGTGACTTACAAAATAAAAGACTGTGACTTACAGTACAAAAAGGACTGTGGCAAAAATGGAGGACTACTGCCTAGTCCTATTTCCACTCCACTAACAATAGATTTTGTGCACCTTTCAAAAGAAGACACCCCTTGAAGAAGGAGTCTCTTTATTGTCAATTTCTTTACATATACAGAGGAATCGAAATGACGTTTCTAGCCATCCCACAGTGATGCGCAGTGTCAGGAGAGCCAGAGGCTGCTGCGTCTATGCGCGCCGCCTGCTATGGCATTCACCCAATCACACACCCATTCACACACAAGGAGTGAGAAGCGTTAGAGGTAGAAACATGCAGGCCAACCCATAGAATGGGACACCACTTCCAAATGAATACTTGGCAGGTGTCTTCCACTGAGATGGCACGTGCCACCGATAGATTAGTAGTCGTAGATTTCCCTTAGCCATATCCACTGTACAGACTTCTAGGAGAATGGGAATACCATACAATATCCATCTAATACACCACATGTCTGTGCCAAATGTCATAGAGGTAAATAAAGAGAAAATGTACTTTATTTACCTGGACGACATTTGACATTTGGCGCAGGCATGTGTTTCCTATTGGCCTAAAGCCAAAGGGTTTGTCTTGTGTGTCATGCTTCCTAATAAACAGGCTTAAGAACAGTATTTTGGGAGTGCAGCTTTCACTGACTAAATTAAATAACTCTCTTCCCATGCACCCAAAGCTTTTACTTATACATTGGGAGTTGAGTGCACATTATTAAGAAAGACATAATTACCAATATCATATATCATTAGCTACAAGGATGTATGAATGCATTATAACC
>JAGFZM010005725.1:0-22858 GCA_017657215.1 Limnothrissa miodon
TAACACTAAAGCAGGTTAAGAACACTAACACTACACTAACACTAAAGGTGGAACTTTTAGAGATATAGATGCTACTAGAAAATAATTAAATGTCATTAATGGATATCAATGAAAGTCTGTTAACTAAATAATAATAATAATAATATTGGTGTATATATCTATATATATATATATATATATATATTCTTTTTTTATTTTTTATTTTTTTGGGGGGGGGGATTACAAGCAATCAGCAAGTTTACAAGGTTACAAGCAATCAGCAAGTTAAGAACACTAACACTTTATAAAAAAAACTGTTGGTTGTTGTTTGAGCGCAGGTTTTGGCATGATAACATCGTTTAGCAACCACTGAGCTAACATGGAGTTTGCAGCAGGCACTGTTCACTGTTCACTGAAAATAAAGGTGAGAAAGACGCTACCTCCTCAAATCTACAGTCAGTAAGAAATATGCTGCATCCTGAAATGATCCAATTTAAACAAGGAGTGCTTGTGGTGTCTTCTAATTGCTGAGAGGACTTTCAAGTTCTGTCAGTGCCAGGCAAGAGTTGGGTAACACCTCTCCTGAATGCGATCAACTCTGACTGCTAAAATGCAATTACCCAACACTTGTTAAACCTAAAAGATTTGCTGAACTTGCTGACCATTCAAATCTGAAAATACAAGGGAGTATAGGTGTGAAACGTATTGCGTAGTACTCCGTGCAAGAAAACATTGTGCAGATTTGTAGTGTGTAGGACATTGTATCGTCAGACTACCTTGTTGAGACCAAGAACGGTGAAACTAGCAACACAAATGGGAAAGCTTCACTCCAGGACTCCACCAATTCCCAGGTCTTCACCGTGACCCTTCAGAATCTTACTACAACCGATGCCGGGAAATACAGTTGCGGGATGAAAAGAGGCGGAAATTAACCCGACCACCTCTCTGAACGCAGGCTGGTCGTTAAAAACGGTAAGTCATTTGTCATCAAAGTGATTGTCCCGAGGTCTTTGCCCTGTTGTTTGAACTCACCGAAGCTGGTTGGTAAGAATAACAATGAGAGAATTTGAAACAACATTAAGTACACACAGTAGTGTTCCATGGAGACTGAAGTTTCAGTTTAGTGAAACTGCCATATAATGGCAGCTCACACGTTCTGAAAATAAAGGTTTCTCTAAGAGTTTTATTAAAAATGGACAAACAAACCTTGATGAAACAAACACATCCTGTTTAACATTTTGAGAAAAACCATCCTGTTAAATCCTGTCAGATGGTCAGATAGAGAGTCATATTTGAGCCCATATATTTGAGCCCTATTTTTCTTATTATATGTATACATATATAATATTTATCTTATAATATTTGTGTTATTATATGTTGGGGGGGGGGGGGGGGGGGCAAGTGTATTGACAGTGTAACACGCTGTATTGACTTTGGAGTCCAGCATCATTATATGTTTTAAATATATGTGTTTAAATATATTAGGTGATGTTTATGATGCAGTGTTACAGGTGGTTGGCTAGGTGGTTGGCTAGGTGGTGGCGAAAGTAACACTGTATTGACTTTGGAGTCTTGCACCTTATATTTAAGTCGTTTTATTTTTTTTTTCTTATTATTCCAAACATACATTTAGCAATCCATTAAAGGTGCTCTAAGCGATGTGACACGTTTTTAGGACTAAAACATGTGTTGTTACATACAGCAAACATCTCCTCACAATCTGCTAGATGCCTGTCCCCTGAACACACTGTAAAAAAACGCGGTCTCTGTAGACAGCCCAGGCTCCACAAACGGCAACATAACACAGTGGGCAAACCTAGCATAACAAACGAAAACACGAAACATAACAGTGTTCCAGCCAATAAACGACAAGGTTCGTGAGTCTTTCGGGAGGCATGGGAGGGAGGGGGAGTAGTAAGCTAACTTATAACGCTTGAACCCTCTCTGGAGCTATCGTCCGTTTTGTTTGACAATACTTCGAACGTCAACAAGAAGTGACGTGAAACAGCATCGCTTAGAGCGCCTTTAAGTGTTGTTTGTGATGCATGGTTGCAGTTTTGCCGGTGTTTGGATTTGTCGGGGGAGAAGTAAAGCTAAATTGCTCGTATCAACAAGAAGGAGTGGAGGGGCGACAAGCATTTCTGCAGAGGGAAAGAGCCAATCCAGTGTCTACAGGAGGGGTCGCTGAGCCAAGAACGCTTCTCTATTAAAACGACTTCGACAATGTCGTCACTGTATTAAAGCAGCACCAAAGACTTTTTAATACCTTCAAATAATGTTTTTTTTTTATTTGTTTTGGTGGTCCATCAACTCGTAATAAAGTAATAACGACACTTGCTGCATTTGCTCGGCGGCCCACTATCAGCTTTGATGGCACTAAACAAGTTTACCTAATCGTTTAGCGATCTGTAGTTTTTGTAAAACTACAATTGACTTGCCTTATGACAAGCTTCCGTTCCAATCTGTACAGGGTGCCATTTTCAAAACTCCTTGGTGCTGCTTTAATACTCAATGCTTTAATGTCATTTCCCCCCTAACTACAGATTGAGAAACATGTCTTTGTCAGCAAGTAATACATTTCTTTTTGATTAGTTAACCTTTTATTCATAGAATTGTAAACATTAGCATAATGATAACAGAAATTAAGGTAATTACTGTATATCAATATGCCTACCTGAATTGTTTGCACGGTAGGCCTACTCCTTTGATTCCTCTCTAAGAATAAAAAAACAAAGCAATAAACAAATACTTCCTAAAAGGTGTGTTTATATATTTATATTAAAGGTGCTCTATGCAATTTTGCAAGATTTTAGCTCAATTTCATTTTTATCTCAAACCGTTTCTACCACCCATTAATCGGCTTGCTGTCTGCCTGCTGAATACATAGGGAAAAAACCCGGTCTCAAAACACAACACAGAAGCTGCAATACCAAAATAAACACTAGGGGCATGAGGATGTGCACCAAAGCAATAACAGATGGAGGTTAATGCGCGTGCGACAGAGTTGATTGTACAGTGTGAATCCGGGTGTGACTTTGAATACTGTGTCGGTAAATTATTTTTGGAAAATGGCTGAGGCACGTCTGAAGAAAAGACGCTCGGAGGAATATAAGGCGAGAAGAAGAGAAATTGAGAAGCAACGAAATAAGACCCAGGCTTACATTGGGGATTTGTTTGAACAGTGGAGAGAACTTTGCCGGCAAAAGAACTTCCCATCGGATGCAAAGGTGGCACGTTTACGATTACTTGTTGTGAGAGCATTCACACGCAAAAATAAAAAATAAGTTATCTCCAAAGCTATCTCATGAAAGCGACATTACAAGACGAAGGTAATTATACTGCTTATACTGAATAAGGTACGACGATTACACTGGGGGGAGGGGGGAGCTTGCTCTGTTTTGTTTTGTATTTTCGTGAAACGTTAGCAGAAGTGACATCGAACAGCATCGCATAGAGCACCTTTAATATGTAGACAAAATCTAGGCAATAAGAGTTGGCAATAAGAGTTGTTCGAATATTTCAAATGATATTTTAAAAATCTATTCTCAATAAACTCAATCTAACTGATAGGCTCGGCTGAAAAAATAAAACAAACAAACAAACAAAAAAGTTGTGTGTTTTAAGCATGACATTTTCATTATCACATAGCCTATTCTTTTAGTTCTGGAGTTAATTCACAACACATCTTTAAAAGCTTATATCTGCATTTTCTAATAAAACATCAGCCCTTCCTTCAGTGTCGCAAGACCATTGTGTTACTGTGATTCATTCACGTTTTGCAAGAACTGTGTTGTGTCAAACACTTACGTAGCCTATTGCCACACATGCAAGGATGTTGCTTTGAAATGTGTAAAGTTATAATTTTCGGGATAGTTATATTAATGACTATTTGCATTTAGTTAACTGTATAAAGAAATAAATAGGAGATCTATGGACTAATTTAAACAAATGAACTGATATACAAATAAAGACACCCAACATCGGTCATTAAGAGTGTCAGTAATCAGTATGATTGTTTCCGTGTCACTTCTGTTAATTCTGAGGAAGCCGGCATTCCCCTGGCTTCTGTTACAGTGGGCTACGAGTCGCCTCTCTCCTTTTCTGGTCAGAGAAAGGGAAGCAGAGCTGAAAGTAAAAAAAGAACAAAAATAAAGAATGAAAACTCAAGGTGACACACGAGAGAGGATCTAATATAAATCCTTGGCTGTCCCACTCCTCGGTCAGTGAGACTAAGGGACTTGACCTTGGCTTTTCCAGCACAATGACGGACTACCGCTCGCCTTCTCCTCAGCTTCCACTGAAACATCTTCTGCTTCATCTCCTACGCCTGATTCCTGGTAATATTACATTTTCATCACATTTCATTTTCACATATGGATTCCACATTGCTTACCATATAGACCATTATTTTGGTTTCTTTTTTGTAGTGAATAATTTGGATTTGGCCCATCTTTCAAACTAGGGATCCATTTAGTAGTAACAGAAAATATTACTTATAGGAGAAAAAAATGCTTTTCAGGGGTCAAAAGTATCTGTCAATGTTGTAGTACATTATTATTATTATCATTATAATTATTATTATCATTATAATTATTATTAGTAGTAGTAGTAGTCATAGTAGTAGTAGTACTTTAAAGTGTATGTATTTTTCTCTCACTTTAGAAGTCCTCTGTCAAGACATGGTAAGATATGGCTACATTGGCGAGAGGACGGACATCTCTTGCAAATACCCTCCCCCCTACACAAACAGAACCAAACTCTTCTGTAAAGTGCATGGCGACGAACCGAACTGCACCACCATCGCCACAGGCCGGGGGGGACCATTTGAATTAAATGATGACAGGATAAACAAACGCCTCACCTTGACCTTCAGGGAGGTGGCTGATGGGGACAGGGGGAAATATCTGTGCCTGTTCCTGTTGGACAACAACAAACAACAACAACAAAACAATTACACCATACAATTTTGGGGTGAGTCTTTGTGTATATGCAGTGAGAGTTAAGAGCCATTGCATTGCAAGTATTATTTCAATGTGCTCAATTGATTGAATAAGTATGAGTGAGTGCTGTTTCATAAAAACATTAGAGAATTATTGTAGAGGAAAGAGGAAACAGCACTCCATGTACAAGTGATTTTTTTTTTTCTGAATCTCCCAATTAATTATCTAGCAATTCCACTGAATGCAGGAATATTGATCACATCAGCACTAATCAAATTAATGCTGAATTTGTACATAAACTTTATGATGATTATTTTATGAAGAAGGCATCATCCCCCTTTTCTTTCTTTCTTTCCTTCACCCCCCCCCCCCCCCCCCCCCCTTTCTCCTGCCCTCTCTCAGAATTGCCAAATGTTGGCTATGAAGGTGGAGACGTGGTGTTCAGATGCACATACAATGAGGGTTTGCAGAAGAGGCCCAAGCCATTTCATAGAAAGGTCATTCCAAATATGGGCGGTCATCCAGGCAAAAGAAGGTGGAGTAGCAGGAAGGCTCTCCATGATTTTCCCAGTGCCCAAGTCTTCAACGTGACCCTACATAACCTTACAATAGACGATGCCGGGAAGTATTGCTGTAAAGAACAAGACGCTCACCTCTGTGAAAGGAGACTCATAGTGAGAAGCTGTAAGTTGGTTTAAACTTAAAGGAGAAATCTGGTGTTATTCATGTCCATAGACAGTCAGAAAACCCTGTTAATGTTTGCCCACAAAATTTATTTTTGGTATGTTTCCTACAGACAACACTGAATTGAATTAAATTTTATCTTAAAGCCTCTATGTGTAGGATCGTATCAGAATTCCCCATCTATCGGCGAAGTGGTATACTGCATACGTTTGAATAAAATGTATTAGCCCTCCCCTTCCCACAATCCTAATTTCTTGCTACGGAGGCCGAACGCTCGCTCGCTCGCTCTTATCTCAGTTTCTGCTACTCAGTCACTGAGCGGAAACGCGAAAGGCGGAGCTGAATATACGATACTGCTCTCCCCTACAAGAACCCGTACTTTTGAAAATGGCGGCGCAAAGTGGATATTCTTCTTTGGTCCCCAGCCATATCTATATATAAATGGAAATTACCAAGTTTACCGGAACACTACAATTTATTCATGGAGGTAATTACCATCGTTTTACATTATATTTTTAAAATAAAAAATATATTTTTAATAAAAGACGAAGATGAACAGAAGAAATCCTACACATAGAGGCTTTAAAGGTGCTCTATGCAATTTTGCAAGATTTTAGCTCAATTTCATTTTTATCTCAAACCGTTTCTACCACCCCTTGATTGGCTTGCCGTCTGCCTGCTGAATACATTGGGAAAAAACCCGGTCTCAAAACACAACACAGAAGCTGCAATAACAAAACAAACACTAGGGGCAGGAGGTTGTGCACCAAAGCAATAACAGACAACAACCAACCAATTGTCAACAAGAGGTGGGGGTTAATGTGCGTGCGACAGTGTTGATTGTACAGCGTGAATCCGGGTGTGAGTTATCAATACTGTGCCGGTAAATTATTTTTGAAAAATGGCTGAGGCACGTCCGAAGAAAAGATGCTCGGAGGAATATAAGGCATGAAGAAGAGAAATTGAGAAGCAACAAAATAAGCCCCGGGTTTACATTGGGGATTCGTTTGAACGAACGGTAGACTTCGCCGGCAAAAGAACTTCCAATCGGATGCAGTCATGCAGAGGTGGCACGTTTTTTATTGGACAGCTAAAAGATACGATTACTTGTTTGAGAGCATTCACATGCAAAAATAAAAAATAACAGTTATCTCCAAAGCCATCTTATGAAAGCAACATTACAAGATGGTGATAATTATACTGCTTATACTGACTAAGGTACGACAATTACACTGGGGGGGAGGGGGGAGCTTGCTCTGTTTTGTTTTGTATTTATGTGAAACGTCAGCAGAAGTGACGTTGATCAGCATCGCATAGAGCACCTTTAAGTTAGAATTACTTTGAATTAATTGAAAATTGTGTTAAAGGTCTCCTTCCAAAATAAACCGTTTAAGTTTTTACATTGCCATAGGTCAGCCCAAGTTGTACTTCTATGCTCAACTTCAAAATGCTCTCCTACCCCTGTAGTCTGTATTCGCCTGTGAAAACTGCCGGGAAAAACGAGCGAATTGGAAAAGCCGTACAAATGTACGTCAATTTGAACATTAGCTATGCAGTTAACCCGCCCTCAAGAAAACGTTAGGCTGCCTGCAGACAGACCCACTAGAGGGAGCGTCACAGTGTTGTTAGCGAATCAGAGGCGATACATTTGCATATCATTAATATTCATAAGAATCCTCTCGAGCTATCCCTGCTCTCGTTTTCACCTAACTAAAATGGCTTGAAACAAGACAACCACAGCATATTTTTTGTCGAAACCAACTCTCATGACATTATTTTAGACAAGAGACCACCACAAAATTAATGAAAATACGATGGAATGAGACCTTTAAATTTACAGTTTGTGAGCTCACCCATTGCATTTACATTTCTCTTTTGTTTCCATTTCGAATTACACTTTTATATTTGAGCCTTATGCAGTCTGATACACCACCATTTATTCAAGCTTGTTTCATTTACTTTTAGAAAGACTTTATAGCAACTTTTAAATTTAGGATCCATAATGGAAAGGTAATTTACTCATTATTAACCAGGAATTAAATACTTTTTTTTTTTTTTTTTTTTTAAATCTGTTTGTCTAAACTGGTGGTAATCAATACTAAAACTCAAATATAGACACTGAGTTGCCTGAATAAACTCATATTTCCATTTGTGCACATTTAAGATTTAAGGTGAAGAAGCTAAAATGTATTGATACTTCGGAGTAAGAGAGTAGCCCAGCTGAACAAGGCTCCCATGAAGTGTTGGCAGGAAGGAGAACAAGATTATAGACCAAATGACAAATGTAAGGTTTATACTGAATGTGTCATAAACTGGAGTATCCCTTTTATTACTCCTAGATATCCACAGCGTTTGGTTCAATACTCAGGCTTTGTTGTACCAAATTCTCTTGTTCTTTTTTCCTTCTGACACATGAACAATAGTTGGATGTGCACCAGATGATCCCATTTAGGCCAAAGGAATGAAAAGGCACGACTTTCACATTCACTTAGTGAATCTGGGTCACCAGCACCCAGTAACTGGTTGTCTGCTGTACCTGTGTGCTTGACAGTGACCACTGTGAGTGGGCATGAGGGAGCAACGCTAGCTGTGAAGTGCCACAAGGAGTGCAGAGGCCGGGGTCATTTCTGCCGCGGGAAAGATGCCGTGGCATGCCTACAGGAGGGTGGCGTGAGCGGGGAGCGGTTCACTTTAAGGGACGGCACTGACGTCACCAATGGAGTCTTCACTGTGACCATCACTGACCTCAGAGCAGAGGATGCTGGGATATACTGGTGTGTGGCGTTTGGTGAGAAGGGACCTAAGTTCATCTCTGCTGTTAAAATCACTGTCATGAAAGGTATGACAAAATTGATCTTAATCTTAATAAATTATTTTCATATCTGTGTGTGCTCATCAGACTTTCAAACCCTTTATAGCTTTATATTTACTTTGATTTGATAGCAATTTGATTTGATAGGTGATGTACTGAACGGCCATTTTGGAAATGGCATAAACACTTACATGAAGCATGATTGCTTTGAGGAATTTACAACCGTGGTTGTTTCACAGTTCAAGTAAAGTTGGCTGTAGAGTAAAGCCACACAGACTGGAAATGCAGAATTTTGGATTCAAAGCAGGCTGAAGCTTTGAATCTCTGAAGTGTTATGCTGTAAGCAGGCCATGTACAGTATGGTAGTATTTTGGAAAATAGCAAACTTCTCCATTTTCTTTTCTGCTTCCTGCCGCTTTGAAACGGTCTCTGACTCAGGGTCTAACAGCGCCCTCTGGTGGTTGCTCTCTGTGGCGGTGCTGCTGGTGGGCGTCTGTCTCCTCCTGCTGGCCCTCAAATGTAAGAAGAAACCCAAACCAGGTGTGTTCCTCTTCTCATCTAAGTTCAAGACTTGTTGTGAGCCAGAACCTCAAAGTAAAGTAAAGAGGACATGAGCATACATGATCAGACCTAGGTCTTTATTAACCTTCAATTAAAAATAGTTAAGTTAAGTCACTTTTATTGTCAATTTCTCTACATATACTGGACATACAGAGGAATCGAAATTACGTTTCTAGTAGTGATGCGCGGGTCAAGCTTTTTTAAAACCCGCCCCAACCCGACCCATCAGGAGATCCGAACCGACCGGCAAAAAAAATGGTCGAATCGTGACCCAAATCCGACCCGACCCGATGAAGAAAAAAAAAACGCCAGTGTGTCTACTGTCGCGGAACCTAGCTACCAGTTAAGTGGAGAGGACTAATTTGGAACAATGGTATCCAAATGACAATGATTTGAACCTTATGGATAATGATACAACTTCAAGAAGGATTAATTAGCCTATGCATGAAACAACGCCAAAAACGATCGATTTGTCGTTTTTATTAAAGAATTGCCAAAAACGAAACACATTTCTCCTGTAGGCCTACAAGACACAAGTATGTATGAAAAAAAAAAACAAGTTGTTCCAAGCTGTAACATTATCATGGCATAACAAAGCCAACACAAGTTGTTCCAAGCTGTAACATTATCATGGCATAACAAAGCCAACAAAGCCGTGACATTTCAACAATCTAAGCTACCAAATTGAAAATGTTGGCCGACTTTATTTATGGCGTCTGTTTGGAAGCACTGTGAAGGAAAGTACAGTAATATAATCCACTGGGCCAGGGTTTAGCCTATTTCGACGCGCTTCCAGCACGCCACCACCACGCGCGCTCGCTCGAAACGCTGGATGCAGGAACGCAAAGCACCGCTCTTCTCAGCATCGCGAGGAGCGGGAAATCATAACAACGAGCCTTCCAAAAGTCTTAGAAAGTCTCTAATGCAATATGCCTAATTAATTGCGTTTTTACTTTTTTTACCCGACCCTGACCCACCCACACCCACAATACTTCTACCCGTAACCGCCCGACCCGCGGGTAAACCCGCGGATATCCGTGGGTTATGGGTTGACCCGCGCAACACTAGTTTCTAGCTATCCCACAGTGATGCGCATGGAGAGCCAGAGGCCGCTGCGTCTACACGCACCGCCTGCTATTTTTTTAAACCACCTGAAATAATATTTCAATCCACAATATAGCAGAAAACACAAAACTATAACACAAAACTATGTGTGGACGTGAAATACTGTACTTGTAAGTGTGTATGTGTACCTCAAGTGTGTTATGAATGTCTTTCAGCTCCCATGTCTCCAGATTACCAAACTAATGCAAAGGCAGCAGAATGTTTACAGGTGAGACTGTGAAGATGAAGTAAAGCTTTGTGCTTATCATTAGCTCTTAGCATGTAATCATTAACAATTAGCGCAAGGTCTGTGATTTAGTGTTTTTCTACTCTAAAATTGTTAAAATGGGAAAAAACACGTCAACTAATTAATAAATAACCACTGTTGTGTAAAAGCTAGAGGTGTGTGAAAGGGAACGCTTTGTGAAAACAACACAATCTGAGCTAAACATTATATGTATATATGATATGGTGTCTCATTAATGTTTATGTTAGGAAAACAGCAGTTAACTATAGGCCTACTGTGTTGCTGTAATTTATTTATCTTATATCTGTAATTTAAGTAATCTTGTTATGAATGTTCATTCTGTTGCCTCTCCACAGCAGACCAGAGACTATGTGAATGATAGTGCTTGCAAACAACCTGGGCTTTGGGATAGCTCTCCACATCAAGCCAGAGACTATGTGAATGATAGTGCTTATGTACAGGATGGCTCTCTCTATCAGACTCTATCTCCAAGCAGGGACGATGCAGTTTACCACACTCTTCATTCCAGCACCGGACAACAGACCGCAGCGTATCAGCAACTCAACTCCAGCACAAATCAAGGCGATCTGGGCTATGCATTACTTAATCGCTTAGGGCTAAATTCACAGGCTGATTGAGGTCATAATAAGAGCGTAACCTTGGTGATTTTATGATGGACATACAAACAGAAACGTCATCATGGGCATGTTTTTAAGTAGTTTATCTGTTGTATTTCAATCATACGGTAGGTTACACCATTAAAACATGCTCACCCTGAAAAGAGCCGTTCAAATTTGAAGTGAGCTTCATCTTTTTCACAGACATTCAAAAGCTTTAGGAAGAATCCCTGTTTTGTGATTTCCGAGGAGCTAGAATAACTGAGATCAGAGAACTGATGTGCAAATTGTACAAAGGAAATGGTACAAATTAAAATGCATGTTTGTTTTTCTTGTTAATAATAAATGTTGTAGTAGGATCCGTGGAAAGGGCTTTACTGCAGTGTGTTTTTTTAGTGTTTTGTTTCAAGACATGGCCTACTGTTTCTTTAAATGTGCAAAAAGTTTCTCTATCCTAAACCTGCTTTGCTACCTAGGATGCAGACTATTGGCCTCTCCAACCAATCAGGTCAAGCATGAAAGACAGTTAAAATAGTCTAAACATGTTTGAACTTACAAAGGTTACTGTCCGTTAATTTTGACACTGTGTCAAGACGTTATTTTTTGTTTGCTCCAATAAAAGCAAGTGCAAATAGTGTGCTTTAGTTTCTTTCTGTTATTATCTCTTTTACTGATTGATGAATATCACCCTCTACTTGTCTTGCCTTTAGGATGCAACTCTACAGTATCTAATGATGAAGTGCTGTTCTAAGTATTTAATTATAATTATTCATACTTGATAATCTATAGAATACACTATTATTATGAGGTTCATTTGCTCTGAGTGAATACAATATAGTTTTGTTTGTTTCAATGAACACTTCAAGGTGTGTATGGACTGTTTTTTTTTTTTTTTTTAAAGGTTTGGTTGGTTTACTCATCATGAAGATTGCGTATTTAAAGATGAAATGCATCATGGGTTAAAGTGAATTTTAACACTGATAAAAGTTTATAAGTTTTTATTAGAGAAAAAAAAGAAAGAGCTCGCCTTGTGCAATCTCTGTCTCTGTTATGGAAAGGTCAGAAAAGGGTTATGACAGGAACTTCTGCAAAGCACTTCCCATTTTCTGTCTCCCTCTCTCTGTGCAGATGTGGATGGCGATGATGATGGTAATGATGATGATGGTGAAAGTGATATCACTGGGAGACGTTTGCAAGATTATTTAACCGACCAATTTCTCCCAGTCAGTTTACAGTACATTTCATGCAGCGTGAAATTTCAGAATGACTATAGATACAGTATATAGATATATAATAGCTATAGATATTAACCCTGTGAATGATGCAGGTGATATTTATTATCATAAAGGTGTAGTAATCTGTAAATATACAGGAATATTACACTGTAAAAAAAAAATGCAACTAGCAAAACTAAGTTAGTTTTTTTTCTATTTTCAGTTGACCACATTTGAGATAATGAATTGTGTGGTCAACTGAAAATAGTTAGACAGCTGGGACACTAACTTTTGTTTGTTTAAAAGTGTGTATTTATTATTTTTTTTACAGTGTACTGTGTTATGGATGCACATGCACCAATCTACTATTTGGATAAGAAAAAGATACTTGGATCGGTCATCTAGAAATGAGCCAATTCATGGGCTATCTGTGCTCAACTTTATTGACAGCACAAACCTGACTGACATGAAGCTGACGCTACAGGACTTGGATGAAGCAACTTTGCTAGTGGAAATCAGTGGACTGCTGCGCTGTACGTATAGGTTTATAACATGTTATAACCTTTCATATAGATGTTTATAACACATTATAATTATTCTGTGTATATATGTTTGTAACGTATTATAACCCTTTATGCATATGTTGATAACTCATAACCTTTTGTGTAAATGTTTCAAAAGTTCAAAACATCAAATCAAAAGATCATATTGATTCCAATGTATTTTATATTTTAAAGGGTGTTTGAGGTGTTGTGTTTAATGAGGTGTTGTGTATATTTTGTTATGTAGCTAGGCCACATTCATCGAAATATGTAATGCTGTCCAAGTGATGTGCATACACACACACAGACACATACAGAGAAACACACACACACACACACACAAACACATAGACACACAGAAACACACACACAGAAACACACACACTATCTCTCTCTTTAAAAATGTGCTTTTTAGCCAAATGAGGACATGAAAGTATTGCGCACAGACAGGAAGGCACCCTCGTCTCCTGTTCCTGCTACAGAGAAAGACTCTGGCTCCTGCCTTTGCAGTTCCCCAAAAATCACTACATCCCATTTTATGAAGCAAACCCTTATTTCTATGCAGTCATGCAAAATCTACACAACTTCTCTTTTCAGATGAAGTCACATAAAAAAAATATTAAATAAGTTGTATTAAACTGAAAAACAAAACTAGGCTGTTTTTTTCTGTTTAGCCCTTTATTATGTCTTTTTCTGTGTTCATACATATCTTTGTCTTTACCCTCTATCTCTTCTATGTTTTCTCATTAACATTATCCATCAGGGACTATCCTTCACCTATTCACTATCCACAAGGACTTTTTAAAACCTTAAAATAATGTTTCCAAAATCGTTTCGGTGGTCCATCATTGTAGCAAGGTGAACGGTCCACATTTGAGGCCTTCCCAAATATTGAAGCTGACGTCGTATTTTGGAGCATTATTGAGCCCCTGGCATTTTCCGACAGGGTATCATGCTAGCAGCTAGCTATCAAATCACCAGAACTCGTCAATGTACAGACAGCCCCACATATGCTAGTGATTCCTACTCCACTGACTACCACACGGTGACCATGGTGCCAGCTGGTGTGGGCTTAGAAAACTATACCCTGGACTATAATAAATGCTTCTTTAATTTCTGTGAGTGCTCCAGAGAAAAGACCTCCAGGCCCAGTAGGAGAGAAGGGTCTACCAGGTATGAACCAGGATCTATTTAAAGAGGACCCTTTCAAAAATAATAGTTCCACTGTATCTAGTACGAATGCAAGTAGAAGATACTGAATTAGCTTAATGAGAATTACATGCTAATTAATGCTAATGTAGTTGACAATGCAAAGAAGAGGAGAAAAAGTCAGACACATAAAAGCGTATTTTGAAGCAGGTGACGATATCAACATTATTGAGGGCAATGGCATGTACAGTAGCGTGTGGATAGAGGGGGGGAAAGAGGAAGCTGGTCAGGCAACCTAAGACACAGAGAGACTCACTGACACACGTACCCTACCAAACACAGGCACCAACACCATCAACATCAACAGGGAACAGTGAGTCTTTGGTGCCTTATATTATATTTTCAGTTTCTCTATTGTTTACCCAACCTCAGACGGTTGAAAGGTGGAAAAAAATAGGATGGACCTGTTTATCTTCATCATCTTGTTGGTCTCAGGTAAAAAGTATTTTTTTTTTTGTTTTATTATTTCAAATTAACACATTGATTTATTTACGCAGTGCATAATTAACTTTTCTGCTTGTAGCATTTTCATCTTTTACTGATACCAGGCAATTGCAATGAGTCCTTAAAATGGACTATGACAAGCACTTGAATAAAACAAGTTGGCCAGGGATTGTTCAATTGTTCAAACAAATTAATTGTCAATTATCAATCAATGTATAAGTCCGTTGCCCAAGGTTACAGAGTGCGTTTTTTTTGTTTGTTTGTTTTTGTTTTGTTTTTTTGTTTTTTTTTCTTGCAAGAACGCAAAGTACATGTAGATTGAATAATGACACAAAATTTTCTTTCAAATTCCTGTACCCTTTTTTTAGCACTAAATTTAAGTTAACTTAGTTATCCTACATTTCCAAAGCATTTTCTGGTACTTCCCCATTTTGGCACCAAGAAGTGTTGCAAGAAGTGTCCTTCTAAAACACATTTACTTCTCATGTTATATATATTGTCAAAAATATAAGCATATCATTTGACTTTATTTAAATAAAGAATCAATGGCGATGCAATAAATGTTAGTACTACAGGATGATCAGTATGGTCAGTAACTGTTAGTTACAGTATAGCCAACAAAACTGTAGGTGATATCAAATGTAATATTTAATTCTTGTCATCAGTGCATTATTAAATACATAGTTTATGTTTGATATTAGGTTTGTGTGAAGCCGTGGTAAGAACTGGTTATATCGGAGAAAGAATAAACATCAACTGCCACTATGAACCACAGTATAGTGAAGGCCACAAATCTTTCTGCAAGCACACCACCGAGACTCTGTGTAGTGTCATGGTCTCGACAGACACCGACGTCTGCGCCAAGGAACGGTTCTTCGCATATGATGACAAACGGACCAACATTGTGGTCATGATTATCAGTCGTGTGTCTGACGGTGACAGTGCACAGTACAGGTGTTTGTATGGAACAGGAAATGGGAGATCTATCATCTTAGACACAGTGGAGTTTTGGGGTGAGCATGATATTTGTTTTGTTTTTGACTTGTCTTTGACTTATTGTTTGTTTGTTTTTTTTATCGATTGCAATATTTTGGGCTGTTTTATAATGACGATCCTGCCTGTAACAAACATTCCACTCTACTAGACTGTGCACTCGTTTTACAAATACTCTCACTCATTTAAGTCAAATGTTTGTACTTATTTTTTTATATGCACATGATCTGATAAGAGCGGATCACAATTTTGCGGATTAATAATTTTACAAAATGCATTCAAGATTTAATAAGATGACCACTCACATTGAAAAGTAAATAAAGAAGGGTTTTTTTGTGAGAAAACTCTTTAAAAAGTATGAAATTGTGCACTGAATTTGTCAAATTTTTCAATTGGGCATGTGTGCACATTTCTGGTAAAATGTCAACATGTGTATGCTTTCTTCTGTCCCTCTCGCCGTGCTCTAATTTACAAAATTGAGTTTCTTTTTTTAACAAATTTAACAGTAGGAATGAGAGCTCGTTCTACTGTACTAAAACTGTCTTTTGTCTCGCCAGCCGTGCTCTACAGTAATTCACAAAATTTAGTTTATTGTTATCAAACTGTAATTTAAAGTAAGTTTGACAGGTTTCACAGGCTGGATTAAAAAGCCCAAAGGCCTGTACGTTGCCTATAACTGTTCTTGAAAAACCTATGAGTGAGTGAATCAAATGTCGACCTATGTAGCCTACGCCGTCTTCTGTCTCTCCACAGCCATACCGCTGACGGGTCACATGGGAGGAGAGGTACAGATAGCTAATCTCTATTCAGCTGGCCATGAGAGGCATGGGAAGTACCTCCAGAGAGAAGGGAGCCCCACCAGCCTCATTCACACTGAGCACGGCCAGATTAGGGCTAACAGTGACAAGCTCTCACTCTACGACGACAACAGAGCCAGGGACGTCACTGTGACCTTCAGAAGACTAGAAGCAAAGGATTCTGGGAGATACATATGTGGGACAAAGGACGTTGGTCCCTTTAATGAATGGTCACTGACCGTTAAAAGCGGTACGTCTCATGTTTGCACAAAACTGTTGTCAAGTATTGTCATTTTGCTATGTTTGCTGTTTAGTTGGGCTTACTGTGCTTACCTGTAGACTTTGTTTTATATCACCAGTTATCATTGTGAGCGAATATGAAGGCCACCCCATAAAAATATCCTGCAAGTATCAGAGCCCAAAGAGTGGGAAAAAGCGTAAGCATTTCTGTCGCGGGGGAGATCCAAAAAAGTGTTTGGAGCATGGGGCGCTGGGACAGGCGAGAATGACTACAGAGGACAGTGCCGCTGAAGAGGCTTTTACGGTGGAGATCGCTAACTTTAAGGCAGAAGATGCTGGGTTGTACTGGTGTGTGGAGTTTGGTGTCAGTGGACCTGAGTTTACGTGGGCTATTCAGTTAGCTGTCAAGACAGGTGAGCACAATAATGATGTTGAATGAAACAAACAACAGTTTATCATTCATCAACCCATCTATCTATCTATTTGTCTATCTATCTAACAACCCATCCATCCTCCCATCTATCTATCTGCCTGTCTATCTATCTATCTATCTGTCTGTCTGTCTGTCTGTCTATCTATCTATCTATCTGTCTGTCTGTCTGTCTATCTGTCTGTCTGTCTGTCTATCTATCTATCTATCTATCTATCTATCTATTTATCTATCTGTCTGTCTGTCTGTCTATCTATTTGTCTGTCTGTCTGTCTATCTTATAGTCCCAATTAACTTAGAAGAAACCGTTTTGGATCTTCCACCCGCATCATCTGAGTCCAGGTCCAGCTGGACCACCGAGATTCTGGTCCCTGTTGTGGTAGTGTTACTGGTTATCAGCCTCTTACTGGTGGTGCTCAAATACCTGAGGACACCTGGTAAGTTTATTTGAAGAGTTCAGATGCAAAAGCCTTAATTTACAGAAATATATATTTTTTAATTTTGACGAACTATCTATTCAGTCCAAATCCAATCTGATTTGTTTTTACATGATAAAAAGAACTGAATAAAAATAAAAATAAATCGCAGTTTTATACTGATTACTTATAAAATATTATTAAAACCTCCTTTTTGAATATTTCTGAAAATGGATTTAGAGGCTTTTGCATCTGAACGCTTCAATTTGAAATCCACCTTTATTACAACTATATCATAACTGTTGAGTTTGTGGGTATTTTTGGGAGGGAGGTCCTATGGTAATGTGTATAATTCTATTTACTGGCTTGGTTCGACTCCCTGAAGAAGGCTTGTTTGCCGAAACGCGTTGGAGTTTTTTAAGGGTTAATGTGACCAAGCACAATAAAGGCTTTTTAACTTTTCCTACATGAGAGTGCCTTGGAGTTCCTATTCTTGTTTCACCAGTTTTTACTGTAACTGTTGGTGGATAACAGGCTACTGTAAGTTGCTGACAGACTAATGATTAGACTTTATTGTGAATATTACTGAATGCCTGACAGCTCTAGGTCCTTGCGTGCCTGATTATCTGATGTGCATGAAAACAACAACAGGCAATGGACAGGTGAGTAACTGCCTATTGTCTGCATATCAACATTTACTATCTCAAGGAATGTCATTTTTATTGTGTCTTTACAACTCAAACTGTTAAGCAAGTTTCAGCATGTTAATTGCCCTATTTAAATGCATAATTTGTCAGATAGAACTCAGAGTAAAGTGAGATGCACACATAGTTACTCAATCAAGTCAAGTGGTTCCATTGTACAGTACTTTGAGTTGCCTTATTCTCAAAAGGCCGAAAAACTGTACGCTACACTAGCATTAATATTATGATGAAAGGTGAGTACAGTCCTTTATGAATAGTTGTTATATTATAAAAACTTATGAATAATATTGTCAATACAGTAGTTATGAAGCTTTATAAAGCCAATATAACACGTTACCCACATTACTACTGAAGAATCAGATTTATTGTATCATCTGCCGATAGATGGCTAGCAACGATGGGTACGATGATGTCCAAACAAGTGGCGAGACTCGGGCCAAACTGCAAACTCCTCCTCAAAGTAATAGACCCCCCTCTGATTCTGAGTACCAGAACATTGGCAACATGACCGCAGAACATCTTCACCTGCCAGTGCTTCCAACGCTCTCAAAGAGAGATGGATCCAAGCTGAATCCAACCACAGTTGTGTGTGTCATGGATGCATCTCACAATGGAAATGCTGCTTATAAATCAGCCTACGAACAACTGGACCCAAACACAAACCAAGGTGATTCAGGTTATATGTCAATTTGAATCCAACGACACAACACAATTCAGGTTACAGAGTACATGAGTTAATTTACATGACGTGACTTTGAATCTAATAGTCCAATGTAATTCATTATGGATTACTGTTAACATACGTGTCAACTAACTGGCCAAACAACGTTTAGTGTTCCCCTATAAAAGAAAGTAACTTTATGTAAACAGTCATTTCAGAGTTCCTTCACAAAATGCTATAAAGGCTAGTGAAACTCTTTTATTATTTGTTATTGGGACAACATTGGGCCAGTTGCTGTGTGGTTCATTTATCTGATCTGTTGCGAAACCTCTGTAGGGGATATGAAATTATTTTGCAACAGTTTTTTTTTTGTTGTTGTTGTGGGGGGGGGGGGGGGGGTTGTTAGTATTTCAGTTTTCGGAAATAAGTAAAAAAACAAAAACAAAAAAACAAACAAAAACAAAAAAGTAAAAATCACTGTTAAATGTTCAATGTTTTTCCTGATTTTCCACCAAACCTACACACTAGCAAAAAATGTAGGTTATATAAACAGCAGGCTTGTTGTGTTGTTGCTCCTGTCAGAGATAGAGAGCTATTTGCAGGCCGTCTTTTTTGAATTGTGCAACTCCGAGGCTCTAGTTCCTGTTTTTGCTGCATACACATTCAATTGCTTCTCTGCACACAATGTCACTTTGGCTCTGGTCAAGATGGGATTTTTTTTTTCGTCTGGAAGAGTAAGATTGCTTCTGCCAACTACATTGTAAAAACCAAAAAGCTATGGCAACTTAAAAACTCAAGGTAACTTGATGCACAGAATTTCATTCAACATCTCTGGGTTTAAAAATGTTAGTTTTTGTGTTGTGTAAACTAAAAAAATTCTGTGCATCAAGTTGTCTTGAATTTTTAAGTTCTCATAGTGTTTTTTTTTTTTTTTTTTTTTTTTTTTTACAGTGTAAGTAATGATATAGAAGTGTTCCTGCTCTTATTCTACATTTTGTGGCGTGTTGTCAAACTACTGTAATACTAGAACTGGAGTCCCTGGTAAACTTGGAACTTAGAATGCCATGAGTTCTGTCGGGCCGTCATTGACTTTAGAAACATTTTTGTCTACTACATTTTGTGAGTTGTTTTCCATAATTTAGATCCATATGACTTCATCCCACTGTTTGGAAATTATGTTGTTTTCCTGACATACTATATTTCCATATGAATAGTGTCATTTGGTTTAAGTACTTATCTATTTATGGACACGCTAATTAATTTGATCTATCTCTTACACACAAAACAAAATACACAATCTCTTGTTCTCCCTCTCTCTCCAGATTTAGTCAACCTCTGTGTGACCTGAGAGAAGAGTTTACACTTGGTCTAAGTACATGTACAGTTACATTTTAGCTGCACGGGGGTATCTAAGACATGTGTACAGATGAATGAATATGAATACTGTATGACGGTATATAAGCAGCACCAAGGAGTTATGAAAATCAAACCCTCTACAGATTGGAACTGAAGCAAATAATCCCCACTTTTTACAAGCCTCTTACAAGTATCAAGTATATAAGCAGCACTAAGGAGTTTTGAAAATCGCACCCTTTAGTCTACATATTGGAACGGAAGCATTGCCATAAGGCAAGTCCATTGTAGTTTTACTTGAACTACAGATCGCTACCCAATTGGGCCAACTTGTTTAGTGGGATTCAAGCCGATAGAGGGCTGCAGAGCAAATGCAGCAAGTATTGTTCACCTTGTTACGAGTTGATGGACCACCGAAACAATTTTTGAAACATCATTTTAAGGTTTTAAAAAGTCTTTGGTGCTGCTTTAAAAATCCCTTCTGCTCCAAACCATGGCATTAAAACACCTTTATGTTTCACACCATGTAAAACTTTTTGTTCCAGAGCCAAAACAAACACTGTCTGATGTCTGATTTTCTGTTATTGCAAATACCAATAAAGAATAATGATTCAAAGACAATCTTCATTTAGAGAGTTCCCTGCCGTCATGTCTTGGTCATTTGCTTGTGGTTTAACCAGCAGCTGTGGTTGAACTTGATTTCAGTTCTATATATTTCATTCTACCCACTAGGGGGCAATTTTGTGTTGAGTGATGGACAGACAGATAATGGCATGATGACAATAACAGATGGACACACACACACACTGAGAGAGAGAAAAAATAGAATCAAGAACATTAAAACAAAAAGAACATTTTAATGATTTAGCACAAGATCAAGCAATACAAGTGCAATAGTACACTATACTATAGTAAACTCCAGCACATTTGAACCTAATACACTCTACCGTTAGATTACACTCAAAACTGCCAGGACCCTAAAACTGGTCAAAACTGGTGCAGCTATGGTGGTGGTCATACTCTAAAGCAGAGTGCACCAGGCATATTTTAAAGACAAATTAAATATCATTGCATGCCACCAATCATTACTGATTTTTTTAATTTTGAAAATTTTTAGAATTTTTTTTTGGAATTTTTGAGTTTACACAAACCAAAAGTAACATTTCTAGAAATTCTAGAAAACAGTTTAGTTTTTGTGTTGTTTTTGTACAGTGCAGGAGTGTTATGAAGGCAACACTTTGCTGAACTCATTAGATGCCTCTCTGAGTGTGGGAGGAAAAGTAGTAGTAGAAGTAGGGAAGTAGATGAGTCAGTCTTACGTAAATGGCCGGCCCTTCGCTGCCTTTTTCACTGCATTCATGGTTGTGGATTGACCTACCCGAAACTCAAGATGACTCTGTTTGCGATAATCATTCTCCTGTTCTCAGGTAAATAACTAGTTTTAGCTGTATGTTGTGTTTTTCAAAGGGGGATTTACTGTGTTCTGTTATCCTTCATAAGTTGTCACCTGTACACTGAGGGCTAAATTAAGGAATCAAGGAATCAATTAATATTTTGTCACATACATACAGTAAGTTTTACTGGTGTAGAAAATACAGTGATATTACGCATGTTGTCTGAGTAGCCTACTGGGCATACTGCGACAAAGGGGGGATTAGAATGGGGCCAAATGTGTGTGTGTGTGTGTGTGTGTGTGGGAGGGGGGTGACTAAGGGCTGCATAGAGGGGGTAGCAGGTGTGTGTGAGTGTGTGTGTGTTGGTGGAGGGGGGGATACCTTTAACATGTGCTACATTCTTCAAGAGAGGAACGAAGATCCAAAGGCACCTTACATGTAACACTTGCGATGATGAATCAGTGCTTAAGACACCCTTATGTTGGCCAACTGATTGAGGTTTGCAGAGCCTATTGGGAAGTGATACCACTTTGTTAAACTTGGCTCTTTCTTGTCTTCAGTCAGCAGGAACTGCCGTAACATGTATTCCACTACTAACAGATGCATTGGTACATCTTTGCTACTCTTTGATACTGTTGAATATTGTGAATTATGTGCACTGTACTTTGTGTAAATTTAGCAGGTGACTTACAAAATAAAAGACTGTGACTTACAGTACAAAAAGGACTGTGGCAAAAATGGAGGACTACCGCCTAGTCCTATTTCCACTCCACTAACAATAGATTTTGTGCACCTTTCAAAAGAAGACACCCCTTGAAGAAGGAGTCTCTTTATTGTCAATTTCTTTACATATACAGAGGAATCGAAATGACGTTTCTAGCCATCCCACAGTGATGCGCAGGGTCAGGAGAGCCAGAGGCTGCTGTGTCTATGCGCGCCGCCTGCTATGGCATTCACCCAATCACACACCCATTCACACACAAGGAGTGAGAAGCGTTAGAGGTAGAAACATGCAGGCCAACCCATAGAATGAGACACCACTTCCAAATGAATACTTGGCAGGTGTCTTCCACTGAGATGGCACGTGCCACCGATAGATTAGTAGTCGTAGATTTCCCTTAGCCATATCCACTGTACAGACTTCTAGGAGAATGGGAATACCATACAATATCCATACAATACACCAATACACCACATGTCTGTGCCAAATGTCATAGAGGTAAATAAAGAGAAAATGTACTTTATTTACCTGGACGACATTTGACATTTGGCGCAGGCATGTGTTTCCTATTGGCCTAAAGCCAAAGGGTTTGTCTTGTGTGTCATGCTTCCTAATAAACAGGCTTAAGAACAGTATTTTGGGAGTGCAGCTTTCACTGACTAAATTAAATAACTCTCTTCCCATGCACCCAAAGCTTTTACTTATACATTGGGAGTTGAGTGCACATTATTAAGAAAGACATAATTACTAATATCATATATCATTAGCTACAAGGATGTATGAATGCATTATAACC
>JAGFZM010005726.1:9425-20453 GCA_017657215.1 Limnothrissa miodon
ACACACACACACACAGAGTTTGATTTATGAGGTCCTCAGTGTGTTCTCCAGGAGCAAGGTGCTGTGCTGTTCTCCTGAGCAGAGGTGCAGAGGAGGAGTGGACTGGAGAGGAAAGGAGGAGTGGAGGAGAGTGAGGCTAACCCAACTAGGGTTGCAAATTTGTCGTCACACACACATTAGATATTGACTCAGGATTATCAAAGGTTTTTGGCATTGTAGTAGCACCATGAAGGGCCATCTGGTAGCTGGGCCAATCATGTCACGGTTGTCCAGGGAGTTGGTTGCTGTCCATCCAGGAGGTTAGCGATGCAGGATCAGGGGTGTGAGTCAGGGATGACTCTAGATGACTCTACACTCTAGTGGTAGTGGCATGGCCCGTGGTGTTGATTGCAGTCCATCCAGGAGGTTAGCGATGCAGGATCAGGCGTGAGTTGGTGCAGAGGTGGTAGATGGGCAGAAAAAGGAGATGAGTTTGGTCAATTTACATCACATTTCAGTGATTGGGTGTGTTATATTGCATGTGTAGATGTAGGCTAGATGACAGAAAGGTGAGGAGAGGAGGCGGGAGGAAAGGGGGATAGAGAAAAGGAGGGAAAAGAGAAAAGGAGAGAGGAAGAAAAGGGAAATGAGTTGAAAGAAGAGAAGAAATGAGAGATGAGGAGAAGAAAAGATGTGAGGAGAGGTAGGAAAGACAGAAAAGAGTAGAGGAGAGACAAGGTGAGAGGAGAGAGATGGAGGAGAGAAGAAGAGAACAGAGAGGATGAGAGGAGAGTAAAGAAATGGAAAGAAGGAGGAGAGAAGAGGCAGGAAGACACAAGGAGAGGTGAGAGGAGATGAGAAAGTGTGAGGATAAAAAAAGACAAGTGAGGGATGCATTTCCTGCTCTCCAAGTGTGTATGTATGTTTTTGTGTGTGCATGCTTTGTCTTCACTTCTCCTGACAGAGTGAGGTTGTGCTTTCACCTACAGAAGGACAGATGGTCTTGGAACTGTGCACACACACACACACACACACACACACACAGGATTTATGTATATCTCTTTCAGTATCATCTTACACTGACTTGTGTGTTCCATACATCTCCCAAAGCCTCTCTCTCCCTTTCCCCTTCTCTCTTTCTTTTCCTCTCTCCCCTCTTTCTCTCCCTCTCTTTCTCTCACTCCCTCCCTCTCTCTCCCTCTCTTTTGGTTCTGTTGTGTCTCAATCTGTACGCTTCTCTTCTTTTCCCACCATGTGACCCCTCCCTTCCTCTCACATTCTTTTCCTCTGTCTCTCCGTCTACTGTCTATATATCTGTTGTTCCTCTGTTCAGTTCTCTCCTTTCTGTCTTTCATATCTATCATACATTTCCCCATCATCCCTTTATTCCTTCTCCTCTTTCTCTGTGACACTTACTTCCTTCTCTTACCTTCACCTATTCCTTTTCCACCCCTTTCTCTTCCATCTCCTCTTTTCATCCCTTTCTCTTTCTCCTTTTCTATCCCTCTCTTTTTCCTTCCTTTTTCCATCCCTCTCCATCCCTTATTCTATCCCTCTCTCTTTCTTTACACCCCCCCTCTCTCCCCCTTTCCATGCCTCCCTCTTTCGTTCTTTCTCCCTCTCTTTCTCTCTCTCTGGTGGTGCTGGGCTATTTCAGGTGTGCTGGATCAATACAGTGAAACGTGATGCCCCTCTCAGCTGAGCTCAGGCGTCCTCCGCAGTGCAGAGAATTCAGAGGGGCGCTGTCTGCACCAGAAGCCCTCACACACATAAAGTCACACACACACACACACACAGGAGATGATAGCTGTTTTGTTTACCTACTTGGCATGGGTGTGGAAATGAACATCACCTGACTTAAATAAAAAAAAAAAAAACACAGAAGCCTACAGTACAAAATAAAGACTGAGTGAGCACTGCTTAGAGACTGGCCAATCCAGGAACACCCATCTAAAAGACATCTATGGCAACAGAGCAGTGAGGTTATTGAGACAGAACTGCATTTGTGTGCGAGTGTGTGTGTAGGCGATTGAGAACTGAATATATGAAAAGTCATGCTGCCCCCGTTGTTATTCTATGTTCTCTTATGGGAAAGCCATAATTACACACACACACACACACACACACACACACACACACACAGTGCTCAGTCCCCAACTTTTGGGAGGCAATAAAAGTAGCAGCCTTTGGGGGTATTTTGATGTGTGTGTGTGTGTGTGTATGCACTAATGCTAATGCACTCTTCTGTGTGAGTGTGTGTCTTCTGTGCAAGTAGAAGAGTAAATATATAGGGCAAGGCCATCAGCTGCTGTCAGTGAGAATCTCTCCTCTCAGTGCCAGCTCTTTAGAGTACACACACACACACGCACGCGCGCGCGTGCACACACACAGTAGCCCACACAGAGCCAAACCTGTCAGCTACTGTGTTTACACACTGTATTTAGCAACTGTGTATAGCTCTCTCTCTCACACACACACTGTGACAGGCTGGCTCTAAGAGAGGGTGCTGATGCTGTGCAGAAATTCTTTCTCTCCCTCTTTATGTGTACTGTATGTATGTAAATGTATGTTTGTGTGTCAAAACAAGTGTTCATTTCTCAGTGGTAGCAGTCTCATTTAGACGTTTACGCTACATTTCAGAAATGTTCACACACCTGAAAATATGGTGTAGTTTACTTGTAAATACACTGTATGCTTTAGTTTATATGTTACCATAACAACTGATAATCACACTGTGGCGATAGAGACATAGTTTACAAAATGATTGTTACCTTTGTGTGTTCTCTTTCGATTCGTTTTGAAGCTGAAACGTACGAATGGATGATGCCTATCATCTCCTACTTTTACTGAATCCAACTTTAACCAACCCTTGAAAAAGGCAGGCAATACTTAGACAGCCCTGCGTGATGTCAGAGAGACTATATCTAGTCTGCGCTTATGCTTCAGGACCTCTTAGCCTCTTTCACAGCACAAGCTCCGTGTAGTTTACGGAGTCGCTTTTTCGTTTGCCTTTGCAAATATTTCCAACCAAACGGCTTTTGTAAAAGCCCACCCAAACAGCTTTTCACCCCCCCCCCCGCTTCTCTGGTCGTCCCCCGACGTCTGCGTACTTGGCTGGGTCGCCTGGACTCTCCTCCGCGGCAGCTGGCCTCTCCCGGCCTGCTACTAGCCCCCTAGCTGCTAGCCAGCTAGCCACGGCTAGTCTCCCTGCTAGCCCTTCAGCTAGCTCCATCGGGGCCGCGTGCGCTCGCACAACAGGAGGAGTCGGATGACCTGATCATCGAGGCCGTGGATGAAGACGAGGTTGCCTCCTTCCTCTCCTCTCAGACGAAGGGGCTAGCGACCGTCCTTTTCCGGAGCTCAGCCATCCCCAGACGCTGTCCCGCTGCCGTCGCATCCCACTATTGTGGCTGATGTTCAGGCTTCGAAACGAAAGAGAATGTTACGGATACTGACATATCCTCGGTTCTCTGACCGAGAGGCCGAAACGTACGCTTCGGGCCTCATTTCGCCAACGCTTCTGCTTGGCAAACTGGTCCTGAAGCGGAAGCGCAGACTAAATATAGTCTCTCTGATGTCACGCAGGGCTGTCTAAGTATTGCCTGCGTGTGTCAAAGCGCTTACTGCCCTTTTCAAGGGTTGGTAAAAGTTGGATTCAGTAAAAGTAGGAGTTGATATGCATCATCCATTAGTACTTTTTGGCTTCTCACTCAGAGAACCGAGCATACGTCAGTATCCGTAATGTTTTTTATTTTCATATAGTGCTTTGCTTTTATTTTCGTACAGCAAGTTGCAATTCATTTCTGTGTGAAATGTGCTATATAAATAATACTGCCTTGCCTTGTGAGTGTGTGTGTGTGTGTGTGTGTGTGTGTGTGAAATGTGTTATATAAATAAACCTTTCTTGTGTATATGTATGTGTATGTGTGTGTGTTAAACTTTCCTTACACCCCTGCATATGGAGACAGACAGCTACAGAATAGCTTATGCTAACAGGCTTATTTACACTGAATATGTCAGCAGTATCCCATCAGTGTGTGTGTGTATGTGTGTGGGTGGGTGTTTCTTTTCAGTAGGGCATATATTGAAGTATGGGGAAATTAGCTAGTAGACAGCCGAGAGTGTTGTAATGTAGTGCTATTCAGCATGTCCAATGTATTCTTTGTAGTGTCAAGATAAAGACACTGTGCAGACTATGTTTCCAGCGCATAATACCTACAACCCCTTATTGCCCTGCACAGAATGAATACCAGTGACTAATGTGATTGAATAAGGTTTCTCTCTCTCTCTGTGTGTGTGTGTGTGTGTGTGTGTGTGTGTGTGTGTGTGTGTGAATGGATAATGGTGTGTGTGTGTGTGTGTGTGTGTTGGGGGTGGGGTGGTGGTGTTGTGTCCAGTGTAAATTGTGTCAAACAAGCTTTTTTTGAATTAGCTTGTTGTAACACAGTGTGTGTGTGTGTGTGTGTGTGTCAGATAAAAGCAGGGGGTGGGGCATAACTCCCCTACTGGGAAGTGTCTCTTTTACCACTGTATGGAAATGAGTCTCTTTGTAGAAGCAGATATTACTGTCTAGGGCAAATTAGTCCCCTCAATACTCTTCTGACGTTAAGAAGAGAAGTCCGCTTGAGCTACTCGCATGATGAGACAGCCCTGTATGCAATGAGCATCCAATTACTGAATCCACGGCCTGGCACTCAAATCTGTAGCTACACCGTGTAGATTTGACAAAACCTTGTACAGAAATATGCAAAAAAAAAAAACACCCTATACATATTAAACTATATGTAATGTTAATTGTAAGTTCATCACAAATGGACTTGGGATGGACATGGGATCTGAATCTGAACTCTCATGTGTTTTTAACTCTCATGTTATTTTAGAAAGAATGTAATATAGAATGTAAGTATAATATAGAATACTAGGAATGCTTCCTTTAAAAGGAGTTTTGGTGGCAGTGAGGCATCAAGGCAAATCTGAAAAGGATAAATGCATTGGATTCTGCCTTTGAAAGTAGAGCTGGGTATCGATTCAGATTTCCCAAATCGATTTGATTCGATTTTACTTCACAAGGGTCCGATTCGATTTGATTCTTGATTCAATTTGATTAATTTTAGATTCAGTAATATTGGTAATATTGCACATTACCAATTTTATTTGGACATGGATTATATGCTCAGAAGAATTAATGATGCAAATAGTATTGTCCTGATTGTAAACTGTCCTAGAGCTCTCTCTAGTGGCTGCCTTTTTAGTATTGTTTGGGTTAAGCTAATCCAAGCAAATCCAAGATGGCTGAGCGTAATTTCGATGTGTTATTGTTACAAGATGATTTGGATCTTAGAAACGTTCTTGTCTTGGACGAGATTTGTCCATAAGTGTGAATAATGATAAAATAATAATTGTCCTTTTGTTTTGTTTTGTTCAAAAATTATATAAAGTGTGCAATGAAGAACGGTTTAGCTTGCAGTAAGCATGTAATAAGCTAGTTTGTGACATTTTCTATGTTTTGGGTTTTATGATGGTCAAAGAGAAGGCAGTGGTCAGAAGACATTCTTAGATAAATTACTGCAAAAAGGCTGTCTAGTTATTGGAGCATTATGTCCAGGGGCGTAGCGTCCGATGGTGCAAACGGTGCGGCGCAGCGGGGCCCTCTCTTTTTTGAGGGGCCCCTAGGAAAATCGAGAATAGCCCATCATTTGATACTAGCATCCTACCATTGTCATTAGGTACGCTTTCTCAGCTATTATACCTTTATTTAAAAGGGAAGCAGAGTGCTATTTATATGCCTCACTATCTCCTACAACATGGTCATGGTGACACCCATTTCTCCAATTCTTATATTTCCCCTAATTTTCTTGTCATTTTGATTTTACAAACGACATTCCGATGTTAGAATCAAAATTAATTACTAACAACTAATAACATTATTGATTATTTTATTGTCAACTTACAAGATGTTGTAAAATGGCCTGCTGGGAAATATATCTGTCCAATCATAACATTTAACGTAATTTCTACACGTAAACGGTAAATGTAAACAGTAAATGTAAACGGTAACGGCCTACTACTCTTACTAAAGTTGTGGATCATCATCCAGCACTCAGGCTTGGATGCTAATGTTACCACCACACCACCATGCTATCACCACAATAGTCAACAAGTTTGCTGAGCAGAAGGCACGCAAAGTTCACTTCTGACGGGTGAGTGCAAGGGTGTTTTTTGGCTTATTACGGCAACTGATCGGCTTATCAGGTTGTGGTTAAATGGCCGCTGTGCCATCATGTATGTGTCTTTTTGATGAGGCAATTGTTGTGCTGCCAGCAAAGGAACGTGGTGTGTTCAGTTGAATGGATTTGTATGTGTTCTGTTTTTGATCGTAGGCTGTGTGCAAGTTATGCAAATAATGTTCGCTGTCCATTATAGTAATGATCGTGTGTGCGTTCTTTCCCTCTGTGATCAGTCGGTGTATGTGTTGAGATATATGCTAGTTGTCACTGTGCATGGTTATAATAGTGATTGTGTGTCCTTTTTTGTTTTGGGGCCTTGGGCTGTAGAGGTAGGCCCTATGGGAAGTGGATGTATGTTTCTCAAACAGGGATGGGTCGAGATTGCGTGGGTTTGGAGGGGGAGGGGGGGCCCAGTGCCAGGCTTGCACCGGGGCCTTGCGCAACTACGCTACGCCACTGATTATGTCACTGTCTAGCTGGTGAAAACTAGAGAACTTCAGGGCAAGAACAGCACAAGTATACAGCTGAAACTGTGATTTTTAACTGAGCAACTTGTTGTAGTGACACGCTAGAAGTCAGATAGATAGATAGATACTTTATTGATCCCCAAGGGGAAATTCAAGGTCCCAGCAGCTTAAAAAATCACACACAACATATACTACAGTTACTAAAAATAACAATAAAATACAAATACTGTGGGTAGAGATGCGCATGAATGTACTGAGGTACAGTATGAGGAGTGTGTCAAGGTAGTTGTGCAAATGAGACCAGTAGTGCAATAGTGCAAGGTTAAAAGTCTATTGACCAGCAATAAATATGTGCATATGTAAATGGACAATAAAAAATATCAGCATAGCAATAAAACAGTTCTAGTATAAGTATATGGACAATAAGATAAAAATAAAAAATAGCCTAGTAATATAAAATTACAGCATCAGTGCAAGGATAAGTCTGTATAAGTCATATACATGTTCATGCATCAATCAAGTATGCAGGTCAAGTATGAAGTTACAGTGTGAGGAGGAGTTGTGCATGTGGGCTAATGTAGCCAGTAGGGTCCCTAGTCAGTGTCAACAATACACAGTATTGTAGAAAATGTCTTGTAATTGTATAAGAGTGTTTAGGTGCAGATAGACTATGCAGAGAAGTCCAACTCTCCTTTTCCTTTCAGTGAAGCATTGTAGAGTTGTATGTGGTCTGTATGTAGAGTTGTATGTGGTCTGTATGTGGTCACATGGTATTACAAGGAAAATGTTCTGTCTAAAATACTGATTAAAAATAGATTCAAGTGATTTTGAATAGATATCGGCCTACTGAAATCGATTCGATTCACCCAGCCCTATTCAAAAGCACCTTTGTTTTGCCCAATCTTGAAGAAAGCATGACTGTATCAGAGATTAAGTTATGTCCATTTCTGGTAAATTTCTCTACATATACAGAGTAATCGAAATTACATTTCTAGCTATCCCACAGTAATGCGCACGGTCAGGAGAGCCAGAGGCCCCTGCGTCTACACGCACCATCTGCTTATGACATTCACCCAATCACACACCAATGGAGGACCATGCAAGGCTGCCACCAGGTGAACCATGGTTTCAGTGTCTTGCTCAAGGATACTCTGATGGGGTCAGGTAGAGTGGGGCTCATCCACCACCTGCGCCACCATCTCCCTCGATGGTCATTTTCTAAACAAACTTTGGCTGTACCTCTAACGCAGCCTTTGATATCCGGTTTAAGTCAGTTGTCATTATCCACAGTAGGCAACAGTGCCTGAACAATTACATTAACAAAAAGACAGTGTTCAATGTTTTAACTGCTTTGCAGTCTGCACTGGGGTTAGGCAGTGAAGACAGAAAGGCTGCAAGTCACATCCTGTTTAGTGACCAATAGGTCAATACCTTTGGTCTCTTCCTCCTTCATTTCCTGTTTGGGACACAACCCCTGTGTGGGGTACAATGGAGAACTCAGCGGAGGGCCCAGTATGTTACAGTTACTCAGCAGACTTACTCTGACCATTAAATGACTGCCAGCCTGCATTATGAAGAGCTCTTATCCAAAATGAGTTATCTTCATAACATATATTCACACAAGCTATATTAATAAATGATTATGATATGATAAATGATGATGTGTATTCTATTTCAGATACTATTATACACCATCAATTTTTTACCTTAAGTAGCCTGCTTTATCAATCCATTCCATTACCAGTCAGACTGTGGTTGTGTTGATGAAATTAAGCAAAAATAAGTCAACAAAGTAAACAAATAAGTAAACAAATCACAGAGAATGCAAATTGGAAATGAAATCAAATGGAAGATATCTCATTTTGGAAATGAATCCTTCATGGAAACAAGCTGTTGTAATGAAAAAGAAAGGACTGGTAAAGACTAAGAAAAACAAAATGGCCCCATTTATGTTTGTGAGGAGCACAGTAAAGAGATGCATCATGGACAGTCTCATCTAAAACACAAAAACACTCTTTCTACTGCTCTTCCAATCACCTTCCATCACTGACTCAGTGCACTTTATTAAAGTTATTTACAAATAAAATCTGATTTTATTTCACAAGGCAGAAATGCCTACTACATAGTGTTGAGTCATTCAGGGCCTTTATAACACTAGTAGTGGACTCTCCTGTGACATACTACTTCACATTACAGGTATTGTATAGATTATTACTTGTAAATAATGTTGATAGTTGCCTATGTATATTGTATGCTGTCTATTGCCTATGCACATCATGTATCCAGTACTTCTTGCACGATATGTATACTGATGGATGTTCTTGTTGCTTGTCTGGAGAGCAAAACACCTACCGAAGTCAAATTCCTTGTGTGCAAGTATATTTGGCCAATAAAACCTGATTGTGATTCTAAGTGATAGCAGCGTGCCATCATTACCCCAGACAGACTTAATACTCTCTCTGTTTTGTCCGTTTAGACATTCAATTATAGGTGTTAATAAGCAGTTCAATAATCATGAATAAAATGCTTTTGGTGTGAGTACATAAATAACATTCAAGTACAGTACACAACACACAAGTACAATTATATAGCACACAAGACAGAAAAGTACAAATTAGGCTGCTTAAATGTACACAATTTTTTCCTTATAATCCTGCCAATCTCTAAAGTGGTAATATTTTTTTTTAGTTGAAACACGCAATAAATAAATAAGGGGGAAAACAACTAGATAACAAAAGAGAAATAAGAGTGAAGTGGATTTTTACACACACACACACACACACACACACACACACACACACACACACACTCAGACAAAAATACACAAATATGAGAATGTGTGTGTGCATTGACATTTGCTTTTGCACGTCGTTCATCCTCAGAAGAATAAAATACATCAAAATGAACCAACCAACTTCTGATGGAGTGAGAAAAAAGAGAGAAAGTCAGAGTGGAAATAAAGAGGGACCACAGTAAAAGACGGAAAGACAGAAAAAAACAAACATGAAATATAAAGGGAGATCTGAAGACAAAGCAGAGATAAAGGTAGAGTGAGAGAGGAGAGAGAATGGAGAAGAGGAGAACGAGAGAGAGATTGAGGGAGAGGGAGAGAGAAAGAAAGGCTATGAGTGAGTTGGTAGATGAGAAAGAAGGACAGAATAAGAAATAAAAGGAATAAAGTAGGAGAGTGAAAAGAGAGAAGGGGGGGATGAAGAGAGAAAACCAAAGAGAGAGAGCAGTGGCTAAGGCTGCTGGGTATCTTGTGAGAGGGACTAATCTTCTTGACAGCAGAGGCTCCTCAGCAGAATGACATTTCCCTGCCCAGTGTGTGTGTGTACTGCACTTTGCCTTTGCCTGCGTTTCAATCATGCTGACCTCTCACAAGGTCGTTGCCTTGGCGCCAGCATACAAATCAAAAACATGTTTAGGGAAACTCCCCTCACTTGTTACCAGCAGTGTGTATGATGTGTGTATTTGTGTGTGTGTGTATGTATGGGTGCATCTGTGTGTACATGTGTGTGTGTGTGTGTGTGGTGAGTGTGCATTTGTGTGTGTCAGGCACATCGTTTGTCAGTGTAAATAGCTGCATGGACATCCTGTCAGTGAGCCCATCACACCTGACTTTATTACAAGGTTACTGCACGTGTCATCAAGCCCCATTGCCTACAGCTTTACAGCTTAATTACTGGCCTCATCCACCCATCTCTCTCTCCCTCCCTCTCTCTTTCTCTCTCCCTCCCCCCATCTCTCTTTCTCTCCCTCCCTCTCTTCCTTCCCCCAACTCTCTCTCTCTCTCTCCATCTCTCTCTTTGGGCTGGGCTGGGCGAGGTTCCCTTGTCTATGGATTTTTTTTTTTTTTAAATCACAGTAATTACCCATCGTGCTTGTAGCTTGATATATAGGCCCGTGCAGGAGACATTAAACGCCATTAGGCCAAAGTGAGGAGGCTGGGGGTGCTTTAATGATGCATTTTTTCTGCTACGCTTTTTTATGTAAGGTGTGTGTGTGTGTGTGTGTGTGGGGGGGTTCTGCCTCTGTTTATAAAGCTCACAGCCTTTGGTGTATACACGTGTGTGTGTGTTTGTGTGTGTGTGAGTTCTGTCTCTGTTTAGAAAGCTCACAGTCTTGCTTTTGGTGTATACGTGTGTGGCATAGGTTCTTGCTCGAATTGCTATCTCCTGTGTTCATGTGTGTGTGTGTGTGTGTGTGTGTGTGTGTGTTGCTATCTCAGCACATGGATGACGGATGTAGCAAGCACAGGAGTCAGTAGACAGTAATGGAGACAGGTGCCTCCCATCACACGTGTGATCAGAATACCAAGGAGGAGATAGCTATCCGTACATGACACACACACA
>JAGFZM010005727.1:9425-20421 GCA_017657215.1 Limnothrissa miodon
ACACACACACACACAGAGTTTGATTTATGAGGTCCTCAGTGTGTTCTCCAGGAGCAAGGTGCTGTGCTGTTCTCCTGAGCAGAGGTGCAGAGGAGGAGTGGACTGGAGAGGAAAGGAGGAGTGGAGGAGAGTGAGGCTAACCCAACTAGGGTTGCAAATTTGTCGTCACACACACATTAGATATTGACTCAGGATTATCAAAGGTTTTTGGCATTGTAGTAGCACCATGAAGGGCCATCTGGTAGCTGGGCCAATCATGTCACGGTTGTCCAGGGAGTTGGTTGCTGTCCATCCAGGAGGTTAGCGATGCAGGATCAGGGGTGTGAGTCAGGGATGACTCTAGATGACTCTACACTCTAGTGGTAGTGGCATGGCCCGTGGTGTTGATTGCAGTCCATCCAGGAGGTTAGCGATGCAGGATCAGGCGTGAGTTGGTGCAGAGGTGGTAGATGGGCAGAAAAAGGAGATGAGTTTGGTCAATTTACATCACATTTCAGTGATTGGGTGTGTTGTATTGCATGTGTAGATGTAGGCTAGATGAAAGAAAGGTGAGGAGAGGAGGCGGGAGGAAAGGGGGATAGAGAAAAGGAGGGAAAAGAGAAAAGGAGAGAGGAAGAAAAGGGAAATGAGTTGAAAGAAGAGAAGAAATGAGAGATGAGGAGAAGAAAAGATGTGAGGAGAGGTAGGAAAGACAGAAAAGAGTAGAGGAGAGACAAGGTGAGAGGAGAGAGATGGAGGAGAGAAGAAGAGAACAGAGAGGATGAGAGGAGAGTAAAGAAATGGAAAGAAGGAGGAGAGAAGAGGCAGGAAGACACAAGGAGAGGTGAGAGGAGATGAGAAAGTGTGAGGATAAAAAAAGACAAGTGAGGGATGCATTTCCTGCTCTCCAAGTGTGTATGTATGTTTTTGTGTGTGCATGCTTTGTCTTCACTTCTCCTGACAGAGTGAGGTTGTGCTTTCACCTACAGAAGGACAGATGGTCTTGGAACTGTGCACACACACACACACACACACACACACACAGGATTTATGTATATCTCTTTCAGTATCATCTTACACTGACTTGTGTGTTCCATACATCTCCCAAAGCCTCTCTCTCCCTTTCCCCTTCTCTCTTTCTTTTCCTCTCTCCCCTCTTTCTCTCCCTCTCTTTCTCTCACTCCCTCCCTCTCTCTCCCTCTCTTTTGGTTCTGTTGTGTCTCAATCTGTACGCTTCTCTTCTTTTCCCACCATGTGACCCCTCCCTTCCTCTCACATTCTTTTCCTCTGTCTCTCCGTCTACTGTCTATATATCTGTTGTTCCTCTGTTCAGTTCTCTCCTTTCTGTCTTTCATATCTATCATACATTTCCCCATCATCCCTTTATTCCTTCTCCTCTTTCTCTGTGACACTTACTTCCTTCTCTTACCTTCACCTATTCCTTTTCCACCCCTTTCTCTTCCATCTCCTCTTTTCATCCCTTTCTCTTTCTCCTTTTCTATCCTTCTCTTTTTCCTTCCTTTTTCCATCCCTCTCCATCCCTTATTCTATCCCTCTCTCTTTCTTTACACCCCCCCTCTCTCCCCCTTTCCATGCCTCCCTCTTTCGTTCTTTCTCCCTCTCTTTCTCTCTCTCTGGTGGTGCTGGGCTATTTCAGGTGTGCTGGATCAATACAGTGAAACGTGATGCCCCTCTCAGCTGAGCTCAGGCGTCCTCCGCAGTGCAGAGAATTCAGAGGGGCGCTGTCTGCACCAGAAGCCCTCACACACATAAAGTCACACACACACACACACACAGGAGATGATAGCTGTTTTGTTTACCTATTTGGCATGGGTGTGGAAATGAACATCACCTGACTTAAAAAAAAAAAAAAAAACACAGAAGCCTACAGTACAAAATAAAGACTGAGTGAGCACTGCTTAGAGACTGGCCAATCCAGGAACACCCATCTAAAAGACATCTATGGCAACAGAGCAGTGAGGTTATTGAGACAGAACTGCATTTGTGTGCGAGTGTGTGTGTAGGCGATTGAGAACTGAATATATGAAAAGTCATGCTGCCCCCGTTGTTATTCTATGTTCTCTTATGGGAAAGCCATAATTACACACACACACACACACACACACACACACACACACACAGTGCTCAGTCCCCAACTTTTGGGAGGCAATAAAAGTAGCAGCCTTTGGGGGTATTTTGATGTGTGTGTGTGTGTGTATGCACTAATGCTAATGCACTCTTCTGTGTGAGTGTGTGTCTTCTGTGCAAGTAGAAGAGTAAATATATAGGGCAAGGCCATCAGCTGCTGTCAGTGAGAATCTCTCCTCTCAGTGCCAGCTCTTTAGAGTACACACACACGCACGCGCGCGCGTGCACACACACAGTAGCCCACACAGAGCCAAACCTGCCAGCTACTGTGTTTACACACTGTATTTAGCAACTGTGTATAGCTCTCTCTCTCACACACACACTGTGACAGGCTGGCTCTAAGAGAGGGTGCTGATGCTGTGCAGAAATTCTTTCTCTCCCTCTTTATGTGTACTGTATGTATGTAAATGTATGTTTGTGTGTCAAAACAAGTGTTCATTTCTCAGTGGTAGCAGTCTCATTTAGACGTTTACGCTACATTTCAGAAATGTTCACACACCTGAAAATATGGTGTAGTTTACTTGTAAATACACTGTATGCTTTAGTTTATATGTTACCATAACAACTGATAATCACACTGTGGCGATAGAGACATAGTTTACAAAATGATTGTTACCTTTGTGTGTTCTCTTTCGATTCGTTTTGAAGCTGAAACGTACGAATGGATGATGCCTATCATCTCCTACTTTTACTGAATCCAACTTTAACCAACCCTTGAAAAAGGCAGGCAATACTTAGACAGCCCTGCGTGATGTCAGAGAGACTATATCTAGTCTGCGCTTATGCTTCAGGACCTCTTAGCCTCTTTCACAGCACAAGCTCCGTGTAGTTTACGGAGTCGCTTTTTCGTTTGCCTTTGCAAATATTTCCAACCAAACGGCTTTTGTAAAAGCCCACCCAAACAGCTTTTCACCCCCCCCCCCGCTTCTCTGGTCGTCCCCCGACGTCTGCGTACTTGGCTGGGTCGCCTGGACTCTCCTCCGCGGCAGCTGGCCTCTCCCGGCCTGCTACTAGCCCCCTAGCTGCTAGCCAGCTAGCCACGGCTAGTCTCCCTGCTAGCCCTTCAGCTAGCTCCATCGGGGCCGCGTGCGCTCGCACAACAGGAGGAGTCGGATGACCTGATCATCGAGGCCGTGGATGAAGACGAGGTTGCCTCCTTCCTCTCCTCTCAGACGAAGGGGCTAGCGACCGTCCTTTTCCGGAGCTCAGCCATCCCCAGACGCTGTCCCGCTGCCGTCGCATCCCACTATTGTGGCTGATGTTCAGGCTTCGAAACGAAAGAGAATGTTACGGATACTGACATATCCTCGGTTCTCTGACCGAGAGGCCGAAACGTACGCTTCGGGCCTCATTTCGCCAACGCTTCTGCTTGGCAAACTGGTCCTGAAGCGGAAGCGCAGACTAAATATAGTCTCTCTGATGTCACGCAGGGCTGTCTAAGTATTGCCTGCGTGTGTCAAAGCGCTTACTGCCCTTTTCAAGGGTTGGTAAAAGTTGGATTCAGTAAAAGTAGGAGTTGATATGCATCATCCATTAGTACTTTTTGGCTTCTCACTCAGAGAACCGAGCATACGTCAGTATCCGTAATGTTTTTTATTTTCATATAGTGCTTTGCTTTTATTTTCGTACAGCAAGTTGCAATTCATTTCTGTGTGAAATGTGCTATATAAATAATACTGCCTTGCCTTGTGAGTGTGTGTGTGTGTGTGTGTGTGTGTGTGTGAAATGTGTTATATAAATAAACCTTTCTTGTGTATATGTATGTGTATGTGTGTGTGTTAAACTTTCCTTACACCCCTGCATATGGAGACAGACAGCTACAGAATAACTTATGCTAACAGGCTTATTTACACTGAATATGTCAGCAGTATCCCATCAGTGTGTGTGTGTATGTGTGTGGGTGGGTGTTTCTTTTCAGTAGGGCATATATTGAAGTATGGGGAAATTAGCTAGTAGACAGCCGAGAGTGTTGTAATGTAGTGCTATTCAGCATGTCCAATGTATTCTTTGTAGTGTCAAGATAAAGACACTGTGCAGACTATGTTTCCAGCGCATAATACCTACAACCCCTTATTGCCCTGCACAGAATGAATACCAGTGACTAATGTGATTGAATAAGGTTTCTCTCTCTCTCTGTGTGTGTGTGTGTGTGTGTGTGTGTGTGTGTGTGTGTGTGTGAATGGATAATGGTGTGTGTGTGTGTGTTGGGGGTGGGGTGGTGGTGTTGTGTCCAGTGTAGATTGTGTCAAACAAGCTTTTTTTGAATTAGCTTGTTGTAACACAGTGTGTGTGTGTGTGTGTGTGTGTGTGTCAGATAAAAGCAGGGGGTGGGGCATAACTCCCCTACTGGGAAGTGTCTCTTTTACCACTGTATGGAAATGAGTCTCTTTGTAGAAGCAGATATTACTGTCTAGGGCAAATTAGTCCCCTCAATACTCTTCTGACGTTAAGAAGAGAAGTCCGCTTGAGCTACTCGCATGATGAGACAGCCCTGTATGCAATGAGCATCCAATTACTGAATCCACGGCCTGGCACTCAAATCTGTAGCTACACCGTGTAGATTTGACAAAACCTTGTACAGAAATATGCAAAAAAAAAAAACACCCTATACATATTAAACTATATGTAATGTTAATTGTAAGTTCATCACAAATGGACTTGGGATGGACATGGGATCTGAATCTGAACTCTCATGTGTTTTTAACTCTCATGTTATTTTAGAAAGAATGTAATATAGAATGTAAGTATAATATAGAATACTAGGAATGCTTCCTTTAAAAGGAGTTTTGGTGGCAGTGAGGCATCAAGGCAAATCTGAAAAGGATAAATGCATTGGATTCTGCCTTTGAAAGTAGAGCTGGGTATCGATTCAGATTTCCCAAATCGATTTGATTCGATTTTACTTCACAAGGGTCCGATTCGATTTGATTCTTGATTCAATTTGATTAATTTTAGATTCAGTAATATTGGTAATATTGCACATTACCAATTTTATTTGGACATGGATTATATGCTCAGAAGAATTAATGATGCAAATAGTATTGTCCTGATTGTAAACTGTCCTAGAGCTCTCTCTAGTGGCTGCCTTTTTAGTATTGTTTGGGTTAAGCTAATCCAAGCAAATCCAAGATGGCTGAGCGTAATTTCGATGTGTTATTGTTACAAGATGATTTGGATCTTAGAAACGTTCTTGTCTTGGACGAGATTTGTCCATAAGTGTGAATAATGATAAAATAATAATTGTCCTTTTGTTTTGTTTTGTTCAAAAATTATATAAAGTGTGCAATGAAGAACGGTTTAGCTTGCAGTAAGCATGTAATAAGCTAGTTTGTGACATTTTCTATGTTTTGGGTTTTATGATGGTCAAAGAGAAGGCAGTGGTCAGAAGACATTCTTAGATAAATTACTGCAAAAAGGCTGTCTAGTTATTGGAGCATTATGTCCAGGGGCGTAGCGTCCGATGGTGCAAACGGTGCGGCGCACCGGGGCCCTCTCTTTTTTGAGGGGCCCCTAGGAAAATCGAGAATAGCCCATCATTTGATACTAGCATCCTACCATTGTCATTAGGTACGCTTTCTCAGCTATTATACCTTTATTTCAAAGGCAAGCAGAGTGCTATTTATATGCCTCACTATCTCCTACAACATGGGTCATGGTGACACCCATTTCTCCAATTCTTATATTTCCCCTAATTTTCTTGTCATTTTGATTTTACAAACGACATTCCGATGTTAGAATCAAAATTAATTACTAACAACTAATAACATTATTGATTATTTTATTGTCAACTTACAAGATGTTGTAAAATGGCCTGCTGGGAAATATATCTGTCCAATCATAACATTTAACGTAATTTCTACACGTAAACGGTAAATGTAAACAGTAAATGTAAACGGTAACGGCCTACTACTCTTACTAAAGTTGTGGATCATCATCCAGCACTCAGGCTTGGATGCTAATGCTACCACCACACCACCATGCTATCACCACAATAGTCAACAAGTTTGCTGAGCAGAAGGCACGCAAAGTTCACTTCTGACGGGTGAGTGCAAGGGTGTTTTTTGGCTTATTACGGCAACTGATCGGCTTATCAGGTTGTGGTTAAATGGCCGCTGTGCCATCATGTATGTGTCTTTTTGATGAGGCAATTGTTGTGCTGCCAGCAAAGGAACGTGGTGTGTTCAGTTGAATGGATTTGTATGTGTTCTGTTTTTGATCGTAGGCTGTGTGCAAGTTATGCAAATAATGTTCGCTGTCCATTATAGTAATGATCGTGTGTGCGTTCTTTCCCTCTGTGGTCAGTCGGTGTATGTGTTGAGATATATGCTAGTTGTCACTGTGCATGGTTATAATAGTGATTGTGTGTCCTTTTTTGTTTTGGGGCCTTGGGCTGTAGAGGTAGGCCCTATGGGAAGTGGATGTATGTTTCTCGAACAGGGATGGGTCGAGATTGCGTGGGTTTGGAGGGGGAGGGGGGGCCCAGTGCCAGGCTTGCACCGGGGCCTTGCGCAACTACGCTACGCCACTGATTATGTCACTGTCTAGCTGGTGAAAACTAGAGAACTTCAGGGCAAGAACAGCACAAGTATACAGCTGAAACTGTAATTTTTAACTGAGCAACTTGTTGTAGTGACACGCTAGAAGTCAGATAGATAGATAGATACTTTATTGATCCCCAAGGGGAAATTCAAGGTCCCAGCAGCTTAAAAAATCACACACAACATATACTACAGTTACTAAAAATAACAATAAAATACAAATACTGTGGGTAGAGATGCGCATGAATGTACTGAGGTACAGTATGAGGAGTGTGTCAAGGTAGTTGTGCAAATGAGACCAGTAGTGCAATAGTGCAAGGTTAAAAGTCTATTGACCAGCAATAAATATGTGCATATGTAAATGGACAATAAAAAATATCAGCATAGCAATAAAACAGTTCTAGTATAAGTATATGGACAATAAGATAAAAATAAAAATAGCCTAGTAATATAAAATTACAGCATCAGTGCAAGGATAAGTCTGTATAAGTCATATACATGTTCATGCATCAATCAAGTATGCAGGTCAAGTATGAAGTTACAGTGTGAGGAGGAGTTGTGCATGTGGGCTAATGTAGCCAGTAGGGTCCCTAGTCAGTGTCAACAATACACAGTATTGTAGAAAATGTCTTGTAATTGTATAAGAGTGTTTAGGTGCAGATAGACTATGCAGAGAAGTCCAACTCTCCTTTTCCTTTCAGTGAAGCATTGTAGAGTTGTATGTGGTCTGTATGTAGAGTTGTATGTGGTCTGTATGTGGTCACATGGTATTACAAGGAAAATGTTCTGTCTAAAATACTGATTAAAAATAGATTCAAGTGATTTTGAATAGATATCGGCCTACTGAAATCGATTCGATTCACCCAGCCCTATTCAAAAGCACCTTTGTTTTGACCAATCTTGAAGAAAGCATGACTGTATCAGAGATTAAGTTATGTCCATTTCTGGTAAATTTCTCTACATATACAGAGTAATCGAAATTACATTTCTAGCTATCCCACAGTAATGCGCACGGTCAGGAGAGCCAGAGGCCCCTGCGTCTACACGCACCATCTGCTTATGACATTCACCCAATCACACACCAATGGAGGACCATGCAAGGCTGCCACCAGGTGAACCATGGTTTCAGTGTCTTGCTCAAGGATACTCTGATGGGGTCAGGTAGAGTGGGGCTCATCCACCACCTGCGCCACCATCTCCCTCGATGGTCATTTTCTAAACAAACTTTGGCTGTACCTCTAACGCAGCCTTTGATATCCGGTTTAAGTCAGTTGTCATTATCCACAGTAGGCAACAGTGCCTGAACAATTACATTAACAAAAAGACAGTGTTCAATGTTTTAACTGCTTTGCAGTCTGCACTGGGGTTAGGCAGTGAAGACAGAAAGGCTGCAAGTCACATCCTGTTTAGTGACCAATAGGTCAATACCTTTGGTCTCTTCCTCCTTCATTTCCTGTTTGGGACACAACCCCTGTGTGGGGTACAATGGAGAACTCAGCGGAGGGCCCAGTATGTTACAGTTACTCAGCAGACTTACTCTGACCATTAAATGACTGCCAGCCTGCATTATGAAGAGCTCTTATCCAAAATGAGTTATCTTCATAACATATATTCACACAAGCTATATTAATAAATGATTATGATATGATAAATGATGATGTGTATTCTATTTCAGATACTATTATACACCATCAATTTTTTACCTTAAGTAGCCTGCTTTATCAATCCATTCCATTACCAGTCAGACTGTGGTTGTGTTGATGAAATTAAGCAAAAATAAGTCAACAAAGTAAACAAATAAGTAAACAAATCACAGAGAATGCAAATTGGAAATGAATTCAAATGGAAGATATCTCATTTTGGAAATGAATCCTTCATGGAAACAAGCTGTTGTAATGAAAAAGAAAGGACTGGTAAAGACTAAGAAAAACAAAATGGCCCCATTTATGTTTGTGAGGAGCACAGTAAAGAGATGCATCATGGACAGTCTCATCTAAAACACAAAAACACTCTTTCTACTGCTCTTCCAATCACCTTCCATCACTGACTCAGTGCACTTTATTAAAGTTATTTACAAATAAAATCTGATTTTATTTCACAAGGCAGAAATGCCTACTACATAGTGTTGAGTCATTCAGGGCCTTTATAACACTAGTAGTGGACTCTCCTGTGACATACTACTTCACATTACAGGTATTGTATAGATTATTACTTGTAAATAATGTTGATAGTTGCCTATGTACATTGTATGCTGTCTATTGCCTATGCACATCATGTATCCAGTACTTCTTGCACGATATGTATACTGATGGATGTTCTTGTTGCTTGTCTGGAGAGCAAAACACCTACCGAAGTCAAATTCCTTGTGTGCAAGTATATTTGGCCAATAAAACCTGATTGTGATTCTAAGTGATAGCAGCGTGCCATCATTACCCCAGACAGACTTAATACTCTCTCTGTTTTGTCCGTTTAGACATTCAATTATAGGTGTTAATAAGCAGTTCAATAATCATGAATAAAATGCTTTTGGTGTGAGTACATAAATAACATTCAAGTACATTACACAACACACAAGTACAATTATATAGCACACAAGACAGAAAAGTACAAATTAGGCTGCTTAAATGTACACAATTTTTTCCTTAAAATCCTGCCAATCTCTAAAGTGGTAATATCTTTTGAGTTGAAACACGCAATAAATAAATAAGGGGGAAAACAACTAGATAACAAAAGAGAAATAAGAGTGAAGTGGATTTTTACACACACACACACACACACACACACACACACACTCAGACAAAAATACACAAATATGAGAATGTGTGTGTGCATTGACATTTGCTTTTGCACGTCGTTCATCCTCAGAAGAATAAAATACATCAAAATGAACCAACCAACTTCTGATGGAGTGAGAAAAAAGAGAGAAAGTCAGAGTGGAAATAAAGAGGGACCACAGTAAAAGACGGAAAGACAGAAAAAAACAAACATGAAATATAAAGGGAGATCTGAAGACAAAGCAGAGATAAAGGTAGAGTGAGAGAGGAGAGAGAATGGAGAAGAGGAGAACGAGAGAGAGATTGAGGGAGAGGGAGAGAGAAAGAAAGGCTATGAGTGAGTTGGTAGATGAGAAAGAACGACAGAATAAGAAATAAAAGGAATAAAGTAGGAGAGTGAAAAGAGAGAAGGGGGGGATGAAGAGAGAAAACCAAAGAGAGAGAGCAGTGGCTAAGGCTGCTGGGTATCTTGTGAGAGGGACTAATCTTCTTGACAGCAGAGGCTCCTCAGCAGAATGACATTTCCCTGCCCAGTGTGTGTGTGTACTGCACTTTGCCTTTGCCTGCGTTTCAATCATGCTGACCTCTCACAAGGTCGTTGCCTTGGCGCCAGCATACAAATCAAAAACATGTTTAGGGAAACTCCCCTCACTTGTTACCAGCAGTGTGTATGATGTGTGTATTTGTGTGTGTGTGTATGTATGGGTGCATCTGTGTGTACATGTGTGTGTGTGTGTGTGGTGAGTGTGCATTTGTGTGTGTCAGGCACATCGTTTGTCAGTGTAAATAGCTGCATGGACATCCTGTCAGTGAGCCCATCACACCTGACTTTATTACAAGGTTACTGCACGTGTCATCAAGCCCCATTGCCTACAGCTTTACAGCTTAATTACTGGCCTCATCCACCCATCTCTCTCTCCCTCCCTCTCTCTTTCTCTCTCCCTCCCCCCATCTCTCTTTCTCTCCCTCCCTCTCTTCCTTCCCCCAACTCTCTCTCTCTCTCTCCATCTCTCTCTTTGGGCTGGGCTGGGCGAGGTTCCCTTGTCTATGGATTTTTTTTTTTTTTTAAATCACAGTAATTACCCATCGTGCTTGTAGCTTGATATATAGGCCCGTGCAGGAGACATTAAACGCCATTAGGCCAAAGTGAGGAGGCTGGGGGTGCTTTAATGATGCATTTTTTCTGCTACGCTTTTTTATGTAAGGTGTGTGTGTGTGTGTGGGGGGGGGGGGGGGGGTTCTGCCTCTGTTTATAAAGCTCACAGCCTTTGGTGTATACACGTGTGTGTGTGTGAGTTCTGTCTCTGTTTAGAAAGCTCACAGTCTTGCTTTTGGTGTATACGTGTGTGGCATAGGTTCTTGCTCGAATTGCTATCTCCTGTGTTCATGTGTGTGTGTGTGTGTGTGTGTGTGTGTGTGTGTTGCTATCTCAGCACATGGATGACGGATGTAGCAAGCACAGGAGTCAGTAGACAGTAATGGAGACAGGTGCCTCCCATCACACGTGTGATCAGAATACCAAGGAGGAGATAGCTATCCGTACATGACACACACACA